>QXVX01002160.1:0-23985 GCA_013436065.1 Halocynthia aurantium | reverse complement strand
A
This sequence comes from Halocynthia aurantium, assembly GCA_013436065.1. Classification (NCBI taxonomy): domain Eukaryota; kingdom Metazoa; phylum Chordata; class Ascidiacea; order Stolidobranchia; family Pyuridae; genus Halocynthia; species Halocynthia aurantium. The sequence continues at coordinate 23,984 of QXVX01002160.1, read as the reverse complement.
ATGTACAAAGAAACCCGGGCCCGCGCGGTCCGTATGGGGCCGGAAGGATAAAATCCTAGCTAGGATTGGTTTAAGACAGGGCTACCCAACCTTTTTACGTTTTGAACCCCCAAGCGCTGATTTAGCCAGGAGTTTTGGGGATGGTAAAATTATACTACTTGGTGCTTAATATAACTATTTAATCTTAGTGTACTTAGTATTTGATAAAAAGCGTACAAGGATATCACATCCCTATTTCGTTTATTTCAGTTAATCATTTTTTTTCTGTAATCGCGCTGGGGACCCCAGGGGGTCCACCTGGACCGGCAACGGCAACTAAATAACTACGTTATTTGCATTTGATGCACCATCTTATTTTATCACAGGTTTCTGTATAGCAACAACATCGGAGAATTACAAGCGAAGACATTTGAGCATGTGCCTAATTTACACACCTTAGATTTAGATGGTAATCGGTTAAGTACTTTGCCGATGGAAGTTTTTTACCCAACGCCACAAATTTCCACTCTTCAACTTTCTACCAACCGGTAACAACTTCACATTTTCGATGTTTCGATGTTAAAATCATGCCAGACTAATGAGTGAAAGAGTATTTTAAACTATAAATCGCTGTTCCAGATTCCAGTATATTCCAAACGCCCTAAAAGACAAACATTCTCTACCTAGTATACAAACGCTACATCTTAGCAGGTAATAATATTTTTTTACATCTATAAATCATGGTAGGTATTTGCAAATATTCTAAAATAAAGAATAGCGGATATAGTTACATATGGGGTGAAAAAAGTTCCTTTATTCAATGCTGGAAACATTAAGAAATAGATTGCATGATGCTATATTTCACAACACACCAACTAAAACATTATTGTGGTAACATTCATTGCTGATAACATTGGGATCTACTAAAAACACTGTCCTGCATCCTTTTTTAAAGATTCAAAAACATTAAATATTAAATAGTAATTAAATCCAAATACAGCAAAATGCACTCTGAAAACTAATATGCACTGACATATTTCTCTAGCTTCCATTCGAAACAACCTTTCAAAATGTGTTTGTGCTGACCACTAGTAAATATTAAATCCACCTTATCATAGAATAATGTGAACTTGTGCAAAGTCAAACACACCATGGCTAGACAAAGGCTCAAGTCAGGGCTGGATTTACCAATAGGCCAAGTAGACCTAGCTCCCACAGGTATTTCTGGGTCCACTGCAACTAATTTGTAGTAATTATATGGTACAGTGTGTTGGAAGTGTACCTTAATTCATATGGATCAAAGAAATATTAGTAGAAAAGCTGATCGAAAAGTGACAACTGTACATTTCTTTTCAGCAACTTGTTAACCTTCATTGAAGCAAGAACCTTCTTAGAATTAGACACTCTCCAAAGCTTATTGCTAAACAGTAACAAACTATTAGCAATTGAAAACAGTTCATTTCCCAGTTCACTGCAGACGTTACAAGTCTCAAGCAATCAGTTGAACTTCAAGGTAAAATTGCCACTGAATAATATCGGAGGATTTAATATTTCCATTCTACAAAGCCAAAGACACAGATCACTTTAATTTTTTTTTTTTACTTTTTACTAGCACTCACACGCTTTTGACACAGCCATAAGTTTAACAAGCTTATCTCTTGGCCAGAACAACATTGACAATATACCAAGAGGCATGTTTCAAAACCTAACAAAACTGGAATATCTATATTTTGAAAATAACAAACTGAAAAAGTTATCAGTGCATATGCTGGAACATAATCCATTGCTTATATATCTGTAAGTACAATGAATATTTAAAAAATATTTTACTGCTAGAAATAGTGTTTTTCAAATTACTCTACTGGCATCAAATACTTGAGTACCATATATACTTGAGTTTAAGTTGACCTTGAATATAGGGAGAGGTTAAATTAGAGACAAAATACAGGTACATCGCCTTTTTTATAACCCACTTGACTATGACTAAGAAATAAAACCAAAACCTATAGTCAAGTATAGAAAGTACCAGATAATGTCTGTTATAATCCGGTATAACCACAATAATATAGTTAGGCAGATTTAAATTAAACCAATAAGAATTAATAATCTATTTTTCATCAAATCTATTTCTTCAAAAGATACCTACACAACAATGAAATAGCATACATAGAAGACAGCTCAATCAGTCATTTGAAAAATTTGCGAGGACTTTGGTTATATGAAAACTGGATCGACACATTACCTTCACCTTCAGTAAGTTCTAACAGAATAGATAGCACAAAACATTTCTCTACCACATTATCTACTTTCATTATACTCTAGGCTGGAGATTTCAGAGATCAAACCTCATCCAATTATTTGTTTTTGAGTGGAAATCGCATTGAACGAATAGTAGAAAACCAGTTCATGAACATCAGAGTAGGCATTGCTTTAACACTGAATGAGAACAGAATTGCAACGATTGAATCTCATGCATTCTCAAATGTCATTGTAGGAGGTAATGATACTTTTCTAATTTTTAACAATCCAATCCAATATAACAAATATATATATATACAAACAAAACATGTAATCGCATGTAGATTATATAAACTTGGATGGCAATGTGGTGATGAACATGGATTCCTATGCATTTGACAATGTCCAAGCAACACGGTTATTTTTTCGTCATATTAATATCGAAGCTCTACCACAGAATGCTTTCAGTAGTGTAACAGTAAGATGGTTTTACTTGAACGGAGGAACAATAGGAGCATTGGAACAAGGGGTAAGTGAAGAAAATAATGAGATAAACAGCTAAACTGTTAACGCCATGCTATGTTCTCTTGATTAGAGTTTCAATAATTCTGCAATAACTTACTTGTACATGAACGGAGTGAACTTGCACACAATACATGGGAAAATATTCAGTGGATCATCTACAGCTACTATACTACACCTAGAGGACAATAACCTAACTTTCATTCCTGATGAAGCATTCGAAGGAGTTAGTGTTAGTGAACTTTATCTACATAACAACAAACTGGTAAGTTTATATTGAATACTTTCAGTTTAGAAAACAGTAAAACAGGTTTACACATAAAATATAATACAGGGTGGCTCAAAAGTCACCAAAATTCGAAAAGAAAAAATAGACATTAATCAGTATAGAGACATTTGAGCTACCCTCTGTATATTGGAAAATTGATCTACCATTTATTTTATATACAGACTGCATATCCGACAGCGATCAATGCCATTTCACTCACTAAAGTTGATTTATCTAAAAACCAGATAAAAAGCCTACCTGTGGTATGTTGACCTTCGAAAACACAATAAATAGAGTTGTCAATAAAGTTTTTTTACAGAATGCTTTCCTGAACCAAAATAGAATGACAGAAGTATTACTTAGAGAGAATCAAATAAGCTGCCTTAAAAAGGGGGTTTTTGATTCTCTTACTTCTGCCAGATTCATAGATCTGTCATACAACTCTATTGCAAGTGTTGAGAATGGAGTATTCAGGTAAGTGGATCAGAAATAATGTAGCCACTATGTATGCCGATTTCATCTATAAACCACCAGAAATACCCAACCTTACCCACGAAAAGGATCCATGATACAAATAATAAATATGATATGTTGTTATGTGTCTAGTTTGATTAGTGCTCATAGAATCTTGTACTTTTGGTGCAGATGTTAAGCTCCCCATACACAACAATAACCAATTGAAAACCTTCAAACATATTTACCAATGCCTCTGGTGCTTAATCTTCAAATAAAATACCTATGTCTTGAGTGTTATGGTAATCCAACCTGACAAAAACTTATTTTAATCTAAACCACATTATGTTTTCAGTTCCAAATTGACTCAACTGGAAGGGATCACATTGGATGAAAACCAGCTTGTACATTTCCCAGTGTTAGAGGAAATGACATCTGTGAGTTTCATAAGTCTTACAAATAACAAGCTCAATTCATTCGGAGAAATGGCCTTCGCAAACGTCCAAAGTAACATTGCGCGAATAACTCTAACTGGTAACAATGATATAGCATGCAGGTGTGTAAGTGCTCATATAAAACATTGATCTGATGACAAGTAATTTAAATCAAAACTTAAACTTTACAGCTGCATCACGATTAAAGCTCTTTTTGAAGTACGCCATAAAGTTATTGGTGGGCGATGTGGAAGTCCAGAACTAGTCTCTGGACAATCACTAGAATTTTCAAATAGTAGTAACATTGAAGAGATATTGAAAGATACACCTGAACATTTTCTTTGCAGGTGACATATGGCATAAATAAACTTCTTACTAAACTTAATACTAAATCGACTAATCATTAGTATTTTTACAATGCAACAAGTGGACACAATGTGAGTGCACAGTTAACAAATAATTCAGGCTTTCAACTTTCATGGGAGCATCCACCATTCCTGTACTATTCTTTTAACAACGATACGAACAATACAGAAGAAGTTTCACTTGCCTATGCAACCAATTGCAATTGTGTTAACATTAAAGGTACAGTAGTAGCTAGATAACATCTGTAGAACTATCTCTAAACTAGTAATAGCATTGGATGTCTGTATTCCATATATTTAAAACTGGAACTGTTCATCAGATACAGCATCAACTAATAATGAGACCACGAATGCGACAAATACAACCACTGTTGATGTTACAAATCCAATTGCTAACATAACAGCTAACGGAACAATAAGCATAAATGTAACATGTGGAGAAGATTATGAGACCGAATGCATAAATGAAACAATGTAAGAAATATTATCCATAGGTACCACAGGATAACATAGATTATATTTGTACTCATTTTCACAGATCATATAATGTAACATGTTGGAGTGATTCAGCTCTGACATTAAGCATTCAAACCTACTCACTGCAACATGAATTTCAATCGGTGGAAGCTTGTGTTCTGTATCTGTGTTCAGTACAATTGATCATCAACAGTACATTGTCTGCCAGGAGCATACCTTTGTCAATTCAGATTCCACAAGGAATAAGTGATAACTTAAATGTTGTTGTTAATTACAGAATGCATTCACAATTTCAGTTCTCAAAATGTACTAATACCAAATTTCAATGTACAATTTCTTTTTCAGCTGTCATAGAAGAATTGCCGGAAAATGCTATATACTATGCTCTACCAGTTACCTACTACGATTTCAGCATCAGTCACATTGATTTTGAGGGATCTCGAAACATTATCCCACACGACCCTGATTATGTTGTGAGGTAATTTATTGTGTATGATATTTGCAACAAAAGCAAATGAAATTTATACCCAATAATTCATTTTAGCCCGTTCGAATCCACTCTGTCTTCAAACTCTTTGCCTACATTACTGGAATGGTTCAGATTTGTGGATGGAAAAAATCTTGCTTTTCAGTCTACTATAGCTCTGCAAAACACCTCAACAAACAGTTACAAGTATATATAACTAACGCTACAAAGTACTGATTAGGATAATCCAGTTCTATTTGTATACTCCTATTTCAACAGATTCTATGACAACTCGTTCTATCCACTTGATGGTCTTGGGTATGGAGATGAAGGACAGAAGGACTGCTCATCAAAACTACATAATTTTGGGTAAAGAAATTAATTCTATTATAATCTAATCACAATCATGCTTATATCACTTACGATATATTTTTCCCCACTCTACAACCATAATCTATTTTTCACATATTTCAAAGGTTTACCACTGCAATAAGAACAGGAATACTTCTCAGTGGAGGGGAAACTATCATCCTTGGAGGCAGTGATATGCTATGGTTTTATATAAATGGATATCTAATCATGGAACTAATAAATACAAACTCAAAAAATTCATGTACGAGCATAGATATGGATAAACCCAACAATGGCAAGCTGCTTATCTTATATTTCTTCGTTATATCTGAGATACTGAAATACTATCTGGGATAAAACTAACAGTGGTGTGATTGAATTTATGACAAAAGGCTACATTGACGTCACTATCTCTGAAGGTGTCATCATAAACCACGAGTGCATTACAAGCAATTCATATTCCAGGAACATAGATTTGGAAGCTGAGGTTTGTTAGGATATATCAAGCAAACTGAACTATAATATCATGACTGATTTTAATCTGATATTTTTTATACTTTCTTAAACATTGAAGCCTGGTGAAATATATCATTTTGATATCTTTGCTGTTGAAAGAGAGCCATGTTCATCTGAATTACTTATTGAGGCAAAGAACGTTCAGCTGAATCTGGAACTAGAGAGAAATTCAGCTTCCTTGGATAAAAGTGATTCAATTTTACCAATTTTTATATCTTTCAAAATTTAAGCATGACACATTTCCTTTTGTTCACTTTAAGGTACTGCTACGACTGAGTCACCATCAACGGCTGCTACTACTGGTTTTGACACAAGTTAGTATCGAATTCACAATGTTTATAGTTATATAGAGCATTTTCATTGTGCTGCTCAATTTAAGTTTGAATCCCTTTATCGCAGCAACCACATTAGAGCTACTGACTTCTTCAGAAAGTACTACAGTCACCACACCTGCATCAGATTCCAATGAGACATCTTCAAACACTAACTCATCAGTAACAGGTTTTGAAACTTCTTATATCAGACTGCTTTTATTTTAGCAGTTATTTCACAGCTCTTCCATAAAGATTTTCTTTTGATAAAAAAAATAGGTGAATCCATCATAAGACCACCGGTTGACCTGACAATCACATTAGCTGAAAACACTGCTGTACATAGTTTTGTCACTTCCTTCATGATTTCCGATAGCTTGAGGTAACTTCTTAATACATGCACTACTCACTTAACGACCATTTCATTTAATGACCGCTCACACTCACAGCCACTATCAGGACTGCCAAACTACGACCATTCTTCACACTTGCGTTCATTGGATAGACAGTGTTTCCATTAAACATATCACAAATTTCTTTATTCAAATAATTTGTTTGATATAAAACTGATTCTTGGTACCTTTGCATACTCTCATGGACTCTATTACCAGTCGAGAAACAATTTCTAGAGACATTTTACGATCAGGTCATTTGAACAGAACTTGGTCAAAAAGTGAGAAGTGCCTATACATTTTTATGATTATTCTTGCCTTTTCAACACACTCTATACCCTAGTCTTGGACCGCCTTTCGTGGTTCACATCACAGAGGGAAACGAACAAGGAAAGTTTCATTTGTCTGAATTCATCACCGATGACATATTTACACTTCCTCATCCTAACGGAACTGTACGCGAGGTTGGGAACAAGACATTCATTGACTGCAACACCATTATAGGTTGGTAGGAATAAAATCATGAACAGATTGAAAAAAATAAACTACCGAAACTCAGCTCTGTGTTTTTACTACTTGGATGGTTTTTCTATACAAGAAAGCATCAAATCCCATCTTAAATCATTGTTTTAAGAACAACTCCCTTCTGCACCAATGCCCAATCCAGATGAATCGACTCTGGCTGATTCAACCTTGTCTATTTATGTGCAGTCTCAATTGGATTATGAAAAAGAGAATATATATTACTTGAAGATATCAATCCAGGTAATTTCAATTATCAATCAGCAGTCACCTTCATTCACTGAATTTGAAACATAAAAATTTATTTTCCAGGATCCAAATGCCGGCCGTAATGGAACATTTTTTGTTAAAATCAAAGTGCAGGATGTGAATGACAACTGTCCAGTTGTGAATTCTTCTTCTACTAGAAACTTTTTTCTTGATCCTCCACTCTCAGAAACCAACCCCTTCGTTTCATTTGAATCTTTCGATAGCGACAGCGAACAAAATGCGCTGTTATTTTATTTTGTCGGAGATGTAGCTCAGAGGTTTGACGTTCAGTTTTACTATGAACTTTTTTTTTAATATGAAGTTTCTAGTTTCAGTATGATATGATTCCCACAGGGGTAATGATATTACGAAAGCTGGATTGAATGGCAATAGCTTTCTTGACTTTGAAATGCTGGTAGCAGATGGTGGAACTCCGACATTAGGAACATCTATTAAAATAACAGTTGAGGTAGAGTCTTGAAATGGTAGAAATCCATTGATACGATTTAAATATATAACACTTCTTTATCAGGTTTCCAATTCCTGTTTGTATAACTTCCGGCAAAGCCCAATTACATACTATGTTGCGAGTCATACCCAAAACGAAACAATTCAGGAACTTTATTTGCGAGTTCCTGGCCACTATGCAAATTTGATTGGTAAGCGCCATTTTTTATAATTGTAATAGGAGGATATCAGAATCATTGACGACTATATAAGCTGTTCCTTTAGATTGTTCCGACCCAGTTGGCTTTCAAGATCACAGAGTCCGAAGTGATATGATAATATCGTCATCAAATTATTTTGTGGACTGCGGGACAAGATATCTTCCTTGGTATGGAAGGTTGCACAACTACAATTTCACCGACAGCAATGGTAAAAAGCGGCCTGGAGGATGGGTAGCTGCTAGCAATGATTGCCAACAATGGTTCCAGGTAAATCCGAGGAAGATTTCTCTTTACAATCGAAGTAAAACATATCACATTGTTTAAGGTGGATTTTGGAGAGAACATGAATCTTCATGGCATTCAACTACAAGGTGTAGCAGAATTCGAGTACTGGATTACATCATTCATTTTTCTTTATGGTGACGATGGATCTAACTGGACTGCTTACATTCGTAATAGCAGTTTCAACTCTGGTATAAACGACTCAATTCCACTTGGATTTCTTGCCCACCTGCAATAATTTCTCATGCTTTTGCAGACTGCAGTTCATTGTTAGATACTTGCTCTTCTCCGGCCTGCTCATTTCCTCAATATGAGCTCAATCAAACAGCATCTTACCAGACCATTTACTTGAATGGCAATAACGATTCTGAAACGGTTTCTCATACAGAATTCTCACCCATTATTTTAGCCAGATATATAAGAATTTTACCGGTCTCCTGGCATGGTGGCATTGCTCTAAGAATGGAGATGACTGGCTGTAAAAATTCCAAATACGAAGGTACACTATTCAAACTTATTAAGTTTATCTAATACTTGATAAACGAAATATTTTCCAGGTAGTAGAAAATGCATACGCTGTCCATCTTCCTATTACTGTCCAGGCGACGGGCGAATTCTTCCTTGTGCAAGATGTGCGAGTGAGGAAATGGGTGAAAAATCATTACTAATTCCTTCTGAGCGAACCTTTCCTAGTATGTATCACATACAATAAGTACATTATGTTCAGAATGCAACCAAAGTTTGACTGAATTTTCATTTGGAGCGAAGGAGAAATGTATCCCTTGTTCTCCGGGTTTGGTAATTCTCATTTATAACAAGCCTTTACTCGCAGTAGAATTTTCCTTATTAGTGAGTTCAGGAAACAACCATTTTGCTCTTTCGCAAAGGTTTGCAAGAATGGTCTTGCAAAGGCCTGTCCCGAATATCATTATGTCGAGCTTTGTAACGAAACAAACTGTCCTGAATGTAAACCATGCGAGCCTGGTCATGCTTGTCGAAGTGGAGAAAAGTTCCAATGCGAACCAGGAACATACTCAACTGATGGCAAATCAAGTTAGTTGCATAGCTGCTATTCGGAAGTGGCGATAGTTAATAACGGAAAAAATCTATTCCATTTCATAAACTTATTCTGTCATATAGGTTATTGTTACTCATGCGCTCCTGGAAAATATTCTGATGAATATGGACTGACAGCATGTAAGCTTTGTCCAACAAGTAAGCTGTTATTATCAGCGATAAATGGCATCAGCAATTAATCAACTCTCGAGATTCACATTGTATACATATATTTAGATTGTTCAACGTTGTGTGAAAAAATCTGTTCTCCTTGTTCATCACATGAGTGGTCAGATTCAAATTCATTCTGTCATCCCTGTGAAGATGGCCAATGTATACACGTAGTATTCACATAATATTATCAACAAGATGTCCCTTTAAATGTGTCTCTTCATGACAATCTTTCATTCAGGCGCTTGCTCTGCACGTCCATCCGTATGCTTCCCAGATGTAAAATGTGTAAACATTGGCGGTATGAACAGCTCAGTAGGCTCCTTTGAATGTCAGGATTGTCCGAAGGGATATACAGGAAATGGAATAAACTGCACCGATATTGATGAAGTACCATTGGAATGAAATTGATCACAGAAAAAACTTGAAATATCAAATTCCTTTATCTTCTACAGTGTTTGCTTTCCAATATTTGCGTGGAGGAGTCACTATGTGTTAACACAGATGGAGGTTTTTTCTGCAATGGCTGTCCCCCTGGTTTCACTGGTCAACTGTTCATTGGAGATGAGACGAATGACCAAACATGTCTTGACATTGACGAATGCAGTATTGGAATGTGTGACCAACTTACGGAATGCAATAATACATTGGTGAATCCTTCATATTCATGAATGATTGACACAATAACTCAATTTTCTTTGCATTCATCAGGGAAGTTATGAATGTGGCCCGTGTCCTCTTGAATACAGTGGTAATGGCAAAGAGGGCTGCCGGAGGGAAGATCCGTGTTCTGATGCGAATCGAAAGCCTTGCGATGGTAATGCAAGTTGTTTGAGAATAAACAATTATAATTTCACTTGCCAGGTAATCAACTTGTGAACAGACCACAAAGATTTCATGAAAATTTTGATCGAGATATTCTATATACATTAGTGCAACGATGGATTTGCTGGTAATGGCAACGCTTGCAGTATTGATCAAGATGATGACGGATATCCGGACGAGTTTGCGCAATGCGACGAAAATCATTGCAATGCTGATAACTGTCCGACTATCTCAAACACTGGACAAGACGACACAGACGGCGACGGACAGGGTGATATTTGCGATACGGATGATGATAATGACTTTATTCCAGATAATTTGGTAATTCAGAAACATAATTTTCAATCCTGGTTTCTATTGCTATATCTTTTCACAAATTTCATTAGGACAATTGCCCGCTCATCCAAAATTATAACTCGACTGGAACTCAGCTAGATACTGATGGTGATGGCTACGGTGACGATTGTGACACTTGCCCAAAATTAGTTGGACAATTTGGAGATACAGATGGAGATGGATTTGGTGATGGTTGTGATACTGATGATGATGAGGATGGTAATAGGCTATCTATCTATCTAGAAATACCGCACAGCTGACAACTTTTAACTCTTTGACCTTTGTGACGTAACATGGCGGACTATCTATAAGGGCATATGAGCATACTCGGTTGGTTGGGACATTGGGTAAATAAGGGACATTGGGCTGGATAAAAAAATGCTGGAAACTTTTGGCACAGAGAACTCCTACCTTCATTGCCAGGGATTTCCTGATGTATATTAAAAAGCTGGCGCCTGAATATTATTATTGAGCAGTTAAAGCCATACCTATCTACCACGTCACTTTCCTGCTGTCACAATGGTTTAAAAAGCAAATACCACTTTGCATCAGTTTACATTACATGAACTGGAAAATTCATAGGAAGTGAAAAGATCATTTACTTCCGACAAGCATGTGTTTTCAGATAAAATTTTTCACCAGTAATCAAATTAATGTAGACTCCATTATATTATATACACTTTGAAATTTACGCAATATATATCTATACTACACAGGAGTTAAGGATATAGATGATTTGTGTCCTCTGAACCCATTGATAACATCAGGACCGGATTTTGACAGTGATTTAATTGGTGATGCTTGTGATAACTGCCCATTAAAACATAATACTGATCAAAATGATAACAACCAGAATGGAGTAGGTGATGCTTGTGACAATGATAAAGACAGGTGATAATAAATCTACATGACTTGAATTGCTAATATCGTAGATCTTTATAAAATCTTTATTTAAAAATCTATCTGAAATTTTTCCTGCAGAGATGGTGACGGAATATTAGATTCTGTAGACAACTGTATGGATTCAGCGAATCCTTCTCAATCAGATAGTGATGGAGATGGAATTGGTGATGTTTGTGATGAAGATACTGACAATGATGGAAAGCCAGATTCGATAGATCATTGTATTTTTGTACCAGATCCTGATACCTTCAACGGTACAGTAATTTAAGCAATCGATTCAATTGGGAAGATTGAAACAGTTAAAAATGCTATTATATCACCACTATTTCCTATTAAGAGTTTGAATTTCATTTCTCTATTATTTATTTCTCCAACATTAGTACGCCTCAAAATTTATTGTTTACCTATAGATACTTCTTGCATTACCGACTTTGATCTTGATAATGTGGATGATATCTGGGATTCATGTCGAAACGATCCAACAATTAGCGAAATAACTATGCTACCATACACAGCAGTAAAGTTGAGCAGTGGAACCTCAGAACCAATATGGAAAATATCAGACATGGTATATTTTCTTTTCTCTATTCAAGTTTTATGAAGTGCTTGATTTAAAATAGCAGGTTCGATGCCTAGAGGGAAATTTAAAGCTCTGGAAATTTAATGATGTCATTATTTTGATTAGGGAAAAGAAGTAACACAATCTATTCAAACTTCTGTTCCTGTCATGTTGATCGGACCGCAAGGTTTTGCAGACATGGATTACCAAGCATCTATACATGCAAAAAACAGTACTGCCGCAAATTATATAGGTTTGGTCTTTGGTTACCACAACAACAGAGAATTTTATGTGGCTATTTGGCGCCATAATCACCTGAATCAAGACAGTGGTCCACCTACTGGATTGAAAGGAATTCAAGTAAAGGTAATGGTATAATTCAGAATGTATGCATGTATTCAGAGTATGGATTGGAAACCCATGAAAAAAAAGGCCAAAATAGAATGTTTGAGTTCATTGGATGTATATTATGCCATGATGCCCATGATCTACAGAAGTTTATGTGAATACATTGCTAACCGGAAACGCTACAATCGGGCTATGCTATTTACACTGTCTGCAAAAAAGATAACTCAACATTATTATCACTCTAGGCTGTAGTATCAACAACAGGACCAGGAAATGCACTTACACAGGCTCTATGGCACACAGATGACACTGACGGACAAGTTACATTGCTTTATCATGATCCTAACATGATAGGATGGGTTCATGGTATATCTTACACTATGCACATTTCTCACAGGTAATAATTTTTGAGTATGATATACAGTCGCATAAGATCCTACATGAAGGGGGCACCACGGAGATTGAATTTGGGAACATCAATAGTTAAACTTACATCGGGGAAAGCAAGGGAAATCCAATTGATACATAGAGATACACCACTGACAGTTCCAATTCTAGTTCTAAGTGATTATTAGCTATACTTCTCATTCCAACAACAGACCATCCACTGGAGTCATTCGTGTGCTGGTCAAGCAAGGTGCAACCTTAATTCACGACACTGGCATAATATGTGACTCAACTTTTGCTGGTGGACGCCTAGGAGTGTTTGTTTTTGACCAACCAGATGTAATCTGGTCGAAAATGGAAGTAAAATGTACTGACAGGTACTTGCCAACATTTTTGATATTCTATATGGTCAATAAATTGACAAATCATGATTCCACTTTCAGAGAAAACAAAGCCCTCTATTTTGATGGCATCAATGACTATGTTCAACTACCGTCGGTTGAAAACTATCGTATACAAGATAGTTTCACTCTGGAAGTTTGGTATAAACCATCTAATGAATTTAGTTCTAATGTAGAACCAATTATATGCTCTCAGAACTCCATGTCATTCTGTCTCTACATTCAAAACAGGTGAGCACATTCTGTGATAACACTATGCTGTGGACAATATAGAAAAACTTTCTATTTTGTATTTTTGTCTTCAGCAAGTTATTTGCCATTTTTGCTGGGATAAATTACATCGAGACAACCGCAACAATAACTTCAAACACATGGCATCATGCTGCCATGCGCTTCGATGCTCAAGAACGTGAATTGACACTTTTCACAAACGGCACAGCATCCGGAGAAGTCTATGTCAGAACAGAAGTTAGCAACATAGATTGGGTAAGGGAGAACACAACAGGAATAAAAAAAAATCTCCAACAACCTAATACAACTAATTTCCTTCTTTCTTATTAGGATTCTCTCACAACCAACAACACCTTGGCACTTTTCCTGGGGACAGATAAAGCAAATTATTTCCATGGAACAATCGACGATGTGAGAATTTATGATCGACCGTTACTCATTAGTGAACTTGAAAAATATATTGCAAACTCGTGTTTATCGCCGCAACATAATCAACAATTTTTAACAGGTATCTTTTAGTCGCACATTAATATTTTTCAAGATACTTACACTGCTGTTATCTCTTGTACTTCAGGCCACTATCCCATGGATTATACAGCAGACAATTCAACATTACAGGACATAAGCTCTTTCAGCAATAGCGGATCCCTAATCGGAAAACCAATATTCGTAGATAGTACTTCGGACTACGCTAGATACAGAATTGCTTTTCCTAATAATTGACTTCAGCCATGTGATGCTAATGTATATAGATCATCAGGGAATATAAAACTATCAGTATGGAATTACTGACATTGTACACACAGATATTTCTACACAATACCAGTTATTGTCCATTGATTATATGATATTGTAGTAGTAAACTTTTATACTTTTATTTAGAAATATATATGATATATACATCGTTATTTTTATATATAAAAATAAATCTACCAAAAATCATCATTGTATTTCTTAGTCAAGATAAATAGTAAAAATAGTCAAATTATTCCATCTAAGGACCTCCCTCATCTAGATTGCCACCAATATTTTACTATTATCCTTCAACAAATTGAAGTTTAATTCCTCCATGTCAAAGGGTTCATGTTCAATGTTAGGAGCAAGGAGAGTTTTAAGAACTCCAGCAGGATTTGCAACAGGTTTCCCAGCAACCGCAGTATTAGTTGCAGTTGGAACCTGTTTATTAATTTGAAGTTGCCTGAAGATTTTCATCCATCTCTCCTTCAAGAAAAATGAAAAAACATTGAATTATATTCCTGTTAATTTCATTCCTTACATAAGTTACATTTTATTGAACCCTGACAGACCCAAGCCCAAAATGAATTTATCAATTCTAACCTCCTCGATCTGCGGATTTGCCCAAAGAGGTGGAGGCAAAGATGCAGTGTGTAAAAGCACATATCCAGTTTCCAAAAAGATATTTTTGAAAATAGTCTTCATATTTTCCTTGTCTCTCTACAAAATTCAAAAAGAAGATAAAACAACAACCACAAATGTCAAAGGGAAAAATAAGCCACTATACCTTGTCTCCCCGCCGAAGAGTTTTTATTTTTTCTCCCCAGACACTCTTGCAATTGAAAGTTAACAGTTCAGAGAAGTAGTTCAAATAAAAGGCCAAATTATTGTTAATATTAGTCCTTACCCTTATACCATCCATTATGTCAGCTTGCATGATAGCATTGGGAAAAGAGGAAAGAATTGGACAAGAAATTGGATCCGCATCACGATTCGAAATACGATCTCTAATCAGAGCGTCAGCTAGCATGCGACGATAATATGACACAAGCTCACAGTAAGATGATGGAAGGATTATATTTGCAGGGAGGAGGCTGGAAACAAATATATATTGGAATATTTTCAGTTTATAAAATACCAGACAGTTACGTAACAAATGAGCGAAAAGTATTTATTACTTGAGGTACTTCTTCTTTGTGTTATTGGGCACTCCAAGTTTGATTACCAATTTCGGTTGTTTGTTGGCCATCAGCAAAGCACGGAATCTATTTGTTGTTGCAGCTAAAATAAATGGATTATAACAGTTCTTAAGTTTGGTACTCTGATGGTTTTATTTAGTTTACAGTTACCTCTTCGAGATATAGATGGATCCACCTCAACCCCCTTCTCAAAGGGAGTTCCACCATTAACCATTAGCTCATATGTTCTGAACAGAAAATTAATATTGTTGAATATATCACAGGGATATTCACTGTACATTATATAGTAGTATATATTATACATTGAACTTATGTATTTGTGTTTGTGTGGTGTTGTGAAGACTACTGATGCAAGGACTTAGTTTTAGAATCTGTCTTTTACATGGATATTAGGTTTAAAAATGGTATTTTAATAGTTCAGGCAATCTTTTCATTCTCACTTCTCTGATATTCCCAATATCAACTGAATCAGAGCAATGGTTCTTTTAAGTACTAAAAGGTGCAACCAACGTTGTAGCACTAATCCTAACCAGTGGGAAGAGAGAAATATTTTTGATTCGAGCTTCATGATACATACTTATTGGGAATTGCATTTCCTTGCTCATCAAATAACTTGAGGAATACCCAACCGCAACTGAGTTCAGATCTTTCACTTGTTGCCTGTGATAATATAAAATAAGAGGTCTGATACACGGCATAAGAAAAATCAATACAGCTATTTGCTAGGTGCACATTTTCAATAAGTTCAGTGGAGTGTTGATTCACAATTACATTGTGACTACATTCACTAGTGCTTCCTAGCTTCCTTCATTCCTACCATATACAGAATACTTATGATAATACTGATGCATGTATAAAGTGTTTCAATGAATTTTGTAAGGAGCTATGGTGATTAAAAGTGTGATAACCAGATATCCGGAAAATGATTCAAGATATTCTTAGAATTCTTTATCCTAAATATCTTTATTCAAAATTTTGGGAAATTGAAGGTTTAAATTGACCAAATCCCTTCCCGTAATTTCCCTTCACAAAGGTTGGGAACCTGCATTGTACACAAACAAAATCAACAACCCAGAATTAAACTGAACGGGATGTGAAGTCAAACGATTTCTGTAAAAAAATTCACACATAGCAAATTACAGTAGTTCATAACACTCTTTACATTCTATAACTCTCTCTACGCAAAGAAATTACAAATTAGTAATTATTGAGGTTAGACACGCTTATGCTGTTAATGCACGGAACATACGGTAGAAGGCCTAACAGCTTCCTGAACATTGTTCTCCTCATCATCGACATATTTAACAAGCGGTCCATCGCTGCAATGTATAACACGACTGACTTGCTGCATGGAGAGAAATTGAATGAAAACTCACAATTTGAAATCAGAATTCAATTTAAATTTTGAGCATTTCTAAACTCGGAGCAAAGATAAAATATGGTCTATTCCATTTGATGGAAACTTATAAGGCTAAGTGATTATATACGAGGTGGGAAAAACTGTGAAAAGCAGCTATTTCCAGGGAGCTTTTGCTGAGTAATAAAACAGTTATTTACCAGCCATAATCTCACAGTAAAATGAAATTTTCACCTTTCTGATGTATGTTATCGCCAATTCGAAAAGGATTCCGAGATTACTGTGCGTTATGTCCGACCGCACCATACAAGCTCCATCTAACAAACTAGGAAGAATGCCGGATACCTGCAAATAAAAGATGTTCAAGACAATAAATTTCCAGAGAATCATATAGTATAGTTTAATAGTCATCCTTAAATGTCTTATGATGTGGCACATTTTTTATTCAGAGCTGAATTCTGAAAGTACAGTGTAAGAAGAAAATAAACCGAACCATTTTTATGTTTGAATTAGAGTTTCACACTGTTTTTCTCTAGTTTAATTCATACTCCACAGCAATTAACATTAACTCACCCGTGGTGAAAATGTCCATGTTTTTGGATTGCTAGCAGAACTGTCCGCACGCACCGTGTGGATATTGCTCAGAAACTAAAAATATATTGTACCGTATATTGTTACTGACAACATTTTTTCACTAAGATGACTTTCAACATTGTAACATACATTTGTTCCATCAAATAGTGAAAGCCTTATATGTCTGCTCAATACATCAACACCTGTACCAGCAAGAGGAATCATACGACAACTCCACAATCGACAGCTGCGTAGAACTCGTGTAGGCATAGCTCTGATCTGAATAAGATAAAAAATTCTCAATGAACATGTAGTTAACACGTAATAGCATGCAACTTAGCTACTAGCTGAGGCTCGTATACGATTACAATATAATTTTCTATGACAGGGAATACCTGGTTTAAAGTAGGATCCCAATGCAGATCCTGTAGACTGGTGTTTGATTTGGTGAAAGATGGAAGAATAGCATTCCTCAGCGTGTAGACATCATTTTCCTGCATCAGTCTCGTCATTGTTGAAGGACGAAATCCCGCTGGCAAAGCTCCCAGTGCAGCGAGGACATCGGTAACGTCCGTTTTAACAGGCTGAAATTTAAAACAGATATATAGATACCATAGATAAGACAATAAACAAATTAAAATTGTTATTTCAATGTGATGTGTGTTCAGTATGATTAAATGTATTTATAGAAATGTTTTTTTAATCTATAGTATAATTTTTCACTGTGATGTAATATTCTGCTGGAAACATTGACAATAATTGAATATACGAGAAATTCAAATGTACCAAATACCTAGGGTAGTGGGTTTATACTGCTAGTAGGTACTATGCCAGCTAGATTATAAATCATACTTAAATAACTAAAGAATCTAGAGATTTCAATTCAAAGTTCCCTGTTTTCTCCATAAAAAAGTACCATAACCTCACACATATAAACACAATACACAATAAATCTGGTGCAAGTGTTGTAACAATCTGTGATAAAACAATACGTGTGATTGAAACTCTTGAAATTCACACACAAGAGGAAACTTTAACTTACCAGGCAATCAGCAACATCATAGAAGAAGAGACAAAGAAAAAGGAAAGCACAGTTTAAGTAAAGCAAGAAAAATCAGCACAAAACCTAAATAGGATCTCAATACCAGAACTAGAGAACATTTAGCAATAGTGAATTAGAAAAAGCTCATGTTCAATACTCTATAATACTGTTGATGAACTTATGAATCTTTTAACATTTTTACTAAAAGATAATCCACTAAACCTGTGAATGATTTTTCATCAATTCTAGTTTATCATATACAGTTAATTGTTCATTCTTTATTGTATCAACTAATTTCATGTGGAAGCTTTTGACTGGTAATTGGAACACCCTAATTTTGCCTGTTAACTCAGACAGAATGACTTATAAAATTACAAACGATTAAAATTCAATACTGCGATATGAAATATAGAAAATTAGGATATACCTCATTAACTGCATCTTTAATTCCTTTCCACAATTCCATGCCACTGCAATATAAAATTTCCTTACCATGGTGTGTAAATGTATTCACAGTTATACAATAAATTGCGAAGCGATCAGATCAGGCTTAATAAGGGTCCATTTTAATAGAGTAGCCAGTATATTAAATTCGCTTATGTTGTGATTCGTAGTCAAAAGTCACCATCTATTTATTAAATTAATGCCTCAATTCAAACTTTCAGTCTTATACTATCAATATAGATGAGTCTACAGTGATTTTAGGAAGTGGTATTACAAAGAATTCACCTTTTTGGAGAGGTGCCTTCACTTTCCATTGTTGGCACACCTAAACGAAACAAAATGTGTATAAGTGTACAAATACATACTAGAACTTCAATATTCCTCATCACCTGTATCTTCCTTCAAGGTGTTCTCTTCATCTTCTTCATGATATTCCTGCAGAAAATTGGAAGGAACCAAGCCAACTTTACTTTCCTCATCCTTAACTTCCCACCAACCATCTTCGCTGTGAAGAAGTGAGAATAGTGTAAAATTTTCGAATACAAGAATATTGACGATGAATAATAAAAAACTTACTGTTTTTGCAGAACGGAAACAATGTCATCAACTTCAATTGATAAGTCTTCTTCCTGCTCAGCAGTATATGCATGGAGAACTACATACAAATCTTCTTCTGAATCTTCATATTCATCATCTGTTATATCATCCTCTTCATCTCTGCCGGGAATAAAAAGTACAAATAAGATGATTATATATAGAATCTTTGGGATTGTGGATAATTCCTCAAAGGAATCACGGGCAGTGATAATTTCTCTTTGAAGAAATGTCACTAGGATTTCATTATGTATTATTCGTGTCAGCAATCACTCCTCTCAAATTGGCCTGTTAATACCGGCCTTGCATATCCTATAATACACCCTAAAATAGGTAATTTTGAGCAATAGGTTATGGCAAAAACTAAATAATCTGTTCTATTTTTTAAACTCTAATTTCAATCCACAATCCACAATGTAACCTACCCAAATGATACTTCAAACCCAACTCTGAATTTGAATCAAAGCAATAACCTTCTAGCTAACTAAATTGAACTTAAAAATTGACAACATTTATTAGTATTACTCATCAATTTCTTCATCAGTTTCTCCTTCACTCACATCCCTGTTTCCGTTGTATGAGAGGTCTCCAGTACTTCTCAACGTTCTGAGATAAAATATATAGATATGACATTCATATCCAAATTTTATCTATATTCAGTTTCGAACCTTAAACCATCTGGATTTGCCGACATTGCTTCAATTTTATCCATTAAATCATTCAGGTTTTTCTTTCATGTGAATAAAATATTTGGAATAAGGAATAAAAAAATTTGATACCATAAAGTCGACCCTGTCAAGATTGAACTGTCTTTTCAATATCATACACACCAATTCCCCCTTATTATTAGCTAACTTTCAGGCACAAAATACAAACAAAAACAAGGGCCTACTGCATATAAAAGTCAACACACTTGCAATGCTTGAATACGCTGCATTTCTTCAGCTTTCTTCGTAGAAAAATTTGTAATCTTACCGACTTCTTTACCCTGCAATTGGAGTGGTGATAAGTAATCGAAATCAATAAGATACATTTATACAATTTATCAATCGCACCTCTTGCAAATTATTGCATTCCAACAACAATGACGAAGTCTGAATCTTCAATTGGACACATTCTTCGTATATACTTTTACATTCCTCGGCATCCGGTTCTTCGTTTTTCAAAACCGTTTCAAATCCACTAATCTAAAAGCATGGAAAAATGCAAACAACATATATAATCTTTGTTATATTGAATAATCTATATTTATATAGTTTTGAGCACAGGCTCCGATCCGAGTTCAATACATTTATTATGAATTACAATTGTTATGTATGGTTGACAGAATGAAATCAGCCAAAATGCCATCCTTACTCTGAAATCCTCACAACTTCGGTTCGAGGTCATGTACCATTGATTTCACACTGTGAGTTGTCATGGATAAATAATTTAGCAATACTCTGGAAATATGGTAGAGATTGGCCGAGGGGAAGGTAAAATTTAAAAGTGTTACAAGAGGGTAGTACCAGCGTAAAGGACCAAACCACAAATAAATGAGACTAAATATGAGTGATCCATGTTAATAAAAGAGGAAATATATTAATGAAAACACAAATATGTAGTGAATAGATATGGATCGGGGAATGGTGAAGGAAATGTGAGAAATTTAACGTAGTTATTATTTCATCGTACCTTTTTTTTAATATCATCGCCCTGTAGTTGTAGTTTGTATAGCGGGCTTTTACTTCTCATCGACATTATCGCAAATTCACTTTAAACATGGAGATACGAAACCATTTCACGAGTTTTCGAAATTGCAATGACCGGCAAATTCAATCGAAAGTATTTTCGCTCTAACGACTTAACGGTTGACCAACAATGGACGATAATGGAAACTGTAAACGAAAAGATTCCTATCTCCACATGAGGTAATCGAATTGTATCACTGCAGGAAATGCGGAAAGAAAAATGAAATACAGCCCATTGTTAAATACAAATAAAGTATTACCATCGAGCAAATAATTCCTTGATCCATCTGAGGGAATTGAATTGAATAAACTTGGCACGTTCTCTGATTTCCTGTTCTATAATCGCATCCGCTATATGGCGTATTCTCCCAAAGAAATCCCCGACCCAGGCAGGCGCCTGTAAACTAGATAAACTGGCAATCGCAATATCATCGAGTTTAGATATAAAAAACAACGCTGTGATCATGTCAGACCTCCCCCGATTTCTGTAAAGCGTGACTAGCAGATTAGCTTCGCCCCATTGCAGTAGCGCCCATTAACAATGTCTAGTGAGCTATCACACGAGGCACGAGTAACGCCGACAAAAGGCAAGGATGGAACGGAGCTCGAGAGTTGCGGAGGCTTTTTGCCGTCCGTTGCCGCAGTGATTTCTCCCGAGGATAAAACTAATAGTCGAGCTCTACCTCCCACATCTTCTTTATGTAATAAATTGGAGGTTAGTTATTATGCAAATTATATATATTCGTAATACAGCATGGCAGACGTGTACGTTGAACAGGTCTAGACAATCGCGTGGGCAAGATAATATATAGCATGTAAAGATTGCATTGTTAACGTTTTTACTCGTATGAATTCACCTGTATGTCTTGAGACGTTTAAATAGGTAAATAAATGTAATGCACCCTTTGTAAGTAAGATTAAAGTATTTTATGGAGCTTATTGAAACGGAATATATAATTTATATAGATGATAAACATGTTTTTTTATTATTATTTAGATATAGATATTTTTCATATGGTTTATTAAAACAGAGAACTGATGAAAATAAAATATATTTAAGTTTTGAAATGATTTTATATGGAATTAAATTAGTAGGGTTCCATCATGCCTTAAAAGGAGTGAATCATATAAAGATTCAATTAATTGCAAAATTAGGTAATTTATTAGGGAATATATGGTATAAATTCAATCATAAAGATTCCAATTCTGTATTGAGTCAGTTTTAACTGGCATTGATATAAATGCTTCACACTATTTAAGATTTTGTGTACACTAATGCATTTCACTAATGACTGTAATAATATATAATTAAATATATATTTATGTAGATAAGATGTAATGAAAATAATAGATAATACAGGAATTAGGATTACTATCAGAAAAATTGAGGCATAATATATTTAAAATAAAAGTTAACCTTATAAGATGCAAATTATGAACCATTAATGTGAAGTTTATGGGATGTGTTTGATCCCTACTTTTGAAAATCAAATATAGTGTAAATATACATATTTACACAAAAGTTTATAAATAAAATAGTGGAGCATTTATTGAAATTTAATAAATTTAAAATAGTATAGCTGTGATATGTCAATACGATGATGTAGTGGAATTTGATTTGATTGTAAGTTTGACTAGCAGTGCCAAGTACGTTTTTTGTGTATAATTATTGCATTTTGCTTTTCTAGAATAATACAAGCCCACAAGACCTTGCATCACTGGCCAATATGTTGACCATAGACAAACAAGTTTCATACAACATCAGCAATAACAACAGTAGAAGATTTGGTGAAGACAGTTCAGATTTGTACAGAGACAAAACACCTGAGATTGATAAAATCTCTACTATCAGATTAAACGCGGATGCTCCATCTTACAGTTTGGATAATGTTAGTGTGGCCAAAGATACACAAGTTTTACTCAGGACATAGTACTGTATAAGTGGTATTAATATTTAATATTTAATAATATTATCTTCTTAGGTTTCTTGCATATGTAAAGCGCTGATGCAAAGTAAAGACCCCGATCGCCTTGAACGGTATTTGGAGACTTTGCCGGCAGAGGCTCTGAATTCGGGCAAGGAGTATGTTGTGATGGCTAGGGCTTGCATAGCTTCACACAGGTATGATTAAAATTATATATTTAGACTATAATTTTCTTAACCTTAATCTTTTATCTGATATTTTCTGTATGACATTAAAAATTTGAATGGTATGTCAAATGTTCTCATTTATTTTCAAGGGAAAACTTCAAGGATATGTTCGTCTTACTGGAAAGCAGGCCTTTCACCACATGCAATCACAAATTTTTGCAAGGCCTATGGTATTCTGCGCATTATGCCGAAGCAGAAAAGGTATTGACCATGTTTTCGTATTGGTAAAGAATAAATTGAAATGTAAGAATATGGGATGGGTATTATGATTATTACTATTAAAAATTGTAGTACTTTATGTCAAGTCTTTTCCTGATTCCCGAGCTCAATAACAAGTTATAAAGGGAGTTTGATAGTAGATTGTAATAGCCTGGGGAGTAGCTAAGGTTGAATATCCTACAAAATAAATGATAAATCTTCCATATTCCAATAAATATCTGTAATAAAT
>QXVX01002158.1:0-13196 GCA_013436065.1 Halocynthia aurantium | reverse complement strand
GCGACTCTGTAAATACTAGACGCTGAACCTGACAGCAGCGCTGTCAAATAAGAAGTCCTTGGAACTGAAAAATTTCCCCATATATTAATCTCTTCCGTTCCTTTGTTACTCTACCCTCATGAAAAATCTTTTATTCTCTAGCTATAATAAAACCTAGATTCAAGTACACATAAAAATCACGTCAGCATTATCCATTCATTACAAAATTCGCACCTGAGGTTTGAGAAATTCACATGGCACATGCTAATAAAAGGGCGTAGACGAAAGAATACTTTCTATTTATGCCTCGAAATTCAGCTGTGATCAAAGATCAATTTGGGTTTGATTAATTACACATCGGCTGCCATGATTACAGACTGCACGATGAACACGACGTCAGCTAATTCAAATTATTAAAGCAACTCCTACATATAGTGTAATACGCAAGCACGTAATAACTGCACAGGGTCATGAGATTAATAGTTGAAACGCATCCATCGCAGCTATGGTGGATATATAATGTACACTACATGGTAATTATAAGCAGAAATTCAGTGAAACTAGTTGTAACCTTACCTTGCGTACCATACAGTGTCATGTTGTATTCAAAACAATTTTTATTCATGTGAGCATTACGTGTCAATTTGATTGGTCTTTGGCATTTCACTCAGAGTATCAGATCAAATGTATATAATTATGATTTAAATACAGTATTCCCATGTATGTGCTACGACCATGTTCATTTTGAACGTGAATACATTACTATCATAAATCTCACGATCGTCACAACAGAACAATACCAGCAAGAAGTTTCTTCTTTGAACAAGGAATAAACTACCTCAACTCTATGCTATGTGACATTTTTAATATGCAGTAAGCTATCTACCCATACAAAGGATTTTTTTGCTCATAAATATGCGTCTACAGCGCGCAGTTCGGCTGCTGGTTGTTCGCTCACGAGTTACTACCTACTAAAACTGCTTCACCTCGAAACAAAGAATTCTGAAAACGTACGCTCGGAAAATTATCGTATGAAAATCATGTATGCACAACCTGCATGGAAATCGACGACAAAATTTGAATAACTGATGAGTAAATCGGTAAACAGGATAAACTGATACGGTGTGTATTATTTTAGAAAATAAGGTAAACTGAAAAAACTTTTATATAAGAAGTGATGACACATTCTTCTTCCTGTACTATACGAGAATTCAAACGAGTATTTTATATTCTAAAGGCATTTACTGAAAAATGGCCAAGCTATTAAATGCCAAACGATGCGACAAGCCACATTTCCGCCTTTCAAACCAGTTTAGTCTTTGCTTATCTTGGCGGCACTGAACTGGAACAGAGTTTGTTGCGTTGAGAGAAGAAAGTACTGTACTGTACTGTATACTATAGTGATGAATATGGTGATTAATTTCTGGCCGACACGCTGAGCAGAGCAAAAGAATAAAAGCTTCTGCCTCATGTCACGATTAATCGAAAAAGAATGCTGCCTTATTGAACTGCGTAACGATCACATGAGGGGAATTACTTCTCAATACTGCAAGCTAACCTCTACGTCACTTCTTGTTCGTAACGTCAGTAACCGATTCGAATCTCAAATGCTCAAATGACGTTATAGCAACAAACGTCAGAATAAAAGTTGTTCGCTCATGTATAGGGTAAAATTTTGCTATACAAACGAATGTTTTATCACAAAAGAAAACTCTCATACCCTGTAAAACAAACACAGACAGTGAAAATTTATATGTAAACGGGAGAAAACGCCTCTGTTCATACTTTATTGTGATAACTGTTCTTTTTTAATAATATTCAAAGAATTATAATTATTTTTCGTGTGAGCTATTACCAGTAAATTTTACTTCGTGGATTCGGCTTCCAACGCAATATTTCGTGAATTGATTCTGCTCGATTGATTTCGAAATTGTTCGAACAGTTGAAGTGATGGATTAAGCATATTTGGCTCCAAAAGAAGTACGTTTTAGGGAGTGGGTATAGGTTAGATTTTAGGAAATTAGGCTTCAATTTTCTTATGTATGTTATGTTATAGAGCGTCACCTATCGGCAGCTTTTTTGTTTGTCCATATATATACGGCTATGTAGAATAAAACATGAACTAGAAATTCAGTTTACTTTGCTTTGAGGTAAAATAATTATAACAATGGCGTCATAACAACTCGTCGCACCAAGAACAGTGACTGTCCGACTGGGCAGACACGCCTTTAGCAAATGAACTACGACCGATTTTCACAAATGAATGAAAGTATATTTCTGGCACGTGATTTGAAAAAAGTAAAAAAAAAGTCTACTTGGCATACTACGCAACATAAGAACCGCTATATCGATGTTAACGTTTCTATAAAATTGTCATTTCAGTTACTTTACGTAACGCACCGATGCTTTCCGTATTAAGGGAGCTTACTAGAGAATTACAGGTGGACTTTCCCTACTACAATTACTGTATAACTCAAGCTTGTTTGATGAATGAGTCAACTGAAACAGTATTATTCAATCGCAACAGTAAACCACCTTCCTGTTCAATTTCTACTTCCTTTCTTCAACCTCTTTCTACTGTATATCACTTAATATTGATATTGTACGACGATTACAGCAAGAACCGTTCTACCTCAAAATAGATTTCCATTCAGTCGCATTCCAGCTAATTCAATATCTTTCAGTAATGTGACCGTAATTAACTATCATTATTTCCGAATAATGTATATTTATTGCCTAGCAACGTCGTAAGGTAAGTAGATTCTAAACAGAATACAAGTTATGTGCTTCAACAACACTTACTTCATTGACAGGCGGAAAAGTTGAGGGCCTATTCAGAGAGTAGTACGTCATGCTCAGCACTAAATCGCCACAAGCTCAAAAAAAAAATATATATATACTGGCTAAAGCACTTTCGACTGCTTTGTAATGAAATGTCATACGGGTTGCCAAAACTGGGAATAAATTATTTACATTTTTACAGTAATCAGTGAATACCTCGCTAGCCTGGTGCTACTATGTGATATGTGATACGTGCTTCAACAACACTCACTTCATTTACAGACCGGAAAGTAAAGGGACTATTCAAAAAACAACAGTACGTCAGCGATAAGTCACCACAAGCTCATATTTATGTATAATCCAAAAATACTGGTCGAAGCATTTCCACTGCTTTGTAGTAACGAAATGTCATACGAGATGCTAGAATGCAAATAAATTATTTACATTTTCACCAAGAATCAGGAGATAACTCACTAGTGCTGGGCTACGAAAAACACAAATTACATAAACAGTATATTCATGCGCCAACGCATGATTTATTTATTGTTGTATAAACAAACTGAAGCCTCGTAGCGTTTCCTAAATCTTAGTCTTCGATTTGTCCTTTTTGTTTTGTGATTATAATGTAATATTCACAGATTCTGTGCCCAAGCACCCAGTGTATAAATCTAACACAGGGCAACAAATATACAATAACAAAACGAAAAGTTTGACACTGATTACATTCACAGCACTGTGCTCCAATCAGCGCTTTTTATATCACTCTTTGTGAGTTCCAACTTTGAACAAATAAACGATATAACCTTTACCAGCATTAACCACTTTTCACTTCTTTCTACCAAATTTCCTTCAGTTATCTCACGACAAACTGCCATTTATTATTCAACGATGGATTGGCTGAACAACGAACAAAAGCACTGAGACGATTTTGGTCTAGCTTGTATAGGAAATTACGCGGTCATATATTTTTACTTCCGTGTAAGGATAATCAAATGCGGAATTATCACCATCGATAACATTTCGTTGATAAGAAAATAGTAGCAGTGATGTCGACATCGCGCAACGTCTGAATCCATGTTTGTCGCATCAATCGTATCAGGGATTATTACCATACTATACAGTAGTACTAAATGCTTATCATAAAATGCACGATTATAAATATATCATTGGGGATGAAGGAGTAATATCTGAGAAGAAACCGAAGTAGCTTGAAGTCTTATACTTACGCCACCTATATACAAAGCCATATTCCACGCACCAGTGAGCATAGGTTGCCTTGGAAATCCAAACGTTTCCCTCCAGGTCAGAAATGTGAATTGAGGAAAACTTTTTCATTGCAAGCTTTATAATATTTCTACGTGTCAAAGATCAATTAAATATGGTAGGTGCTGCAATACCTATAGAAAATTGGTTGCTTGCGAGTGAAATTTATTTTATATCTTCGATTATCCATTTAGCCGCCGAAGTCAGCATTAAATCGCTCAGGAAAATCAACACCGACTAAAGGGCAGAGTCGTGGCGATAAAGACAAACGAAAGGATGAAGACGATAAGCAACAGCAAGAAGATGAAGAAGCAAGATTGAAGGCTGAGAAAGAGGAGAAGGAGAGATTAGAAAGAGAGGTGGGTATGAAATATCAACTGTATGTCTGCGAAGGAGTAAGAGTAATTTTTTTATTGTTATACGTTACCTATGAGACTTGCACACATAGGTCCTTAATTCTCCAGCACGATTTAGTGATAACCCTTTGAAATAAATTTTTTGTTGTGAATGGAGGACGTGCTGACATAAATTTGCAAGTTGTCTCTGTACCGTATACATCGAAATCACCGAAGTTGCACCCTTCAGATTATAAAGATAATCTCATAAAATCTCGTGACATTTTTGCATAATCAACAGCAAAAAGATAAGGAAGAACTCGCTAGACTTGAAGCTCTGGAGGAATCGAGGCGTGTGCAGGAACTCAGTGAAACTGAACAGAGGATAAGCGAAGTGGAAAAACACATAGAAAAGCTTGATAATGACAGACGTGCAAATGCAATGGTATTTTCCTGTTGCCTCTAGTGGCTCAAAGAAGGATCCAAATATGTTATTCCTTCTATGATATTTCTGCTTGCAGTGGGAGAGATACATGAGATGTGATGGAAGTCCAGACCCAACAGTTTTGAAACAAATCAACACTTTTATTAACCTGAAAAAAGAAACAGGGAAGCCTGATATGAATGTTATATTGGACGAGGCTAAAGATATATATAAAGTGAGTTTTCCCTTTAATTTTTGTCAGGCTTTCTGCTGCCTCGTAGTTGAATAGTGAATGTCTCCCTAGCCCCTTTGATTGAATGTTTTAGTAATGTTAATATATTAGCTTGTAGATGAATTGAATTTCTTGATGGAAGACACTCCTGCTGAAGATAAGAAACAGGAGACTGATGTACTATACAGACTGACTATCCGTGCTCTTCAAGACCTCGTTATGCTTAGATATGAGGAAGGTTTAATAAAGATTTTGAAGGTGATGTCAATTAATTCTCTCTGTAACCAACTGTACATTTTATCCTGGAAAATGTCTATGAAAATGTATCCTGTATCTGCGGAGATAGTTACTATCTACTATCTTTCACACAGGAAGCAATTTATGAAGCTGACAGTGAAAGTGGAAATCTACAGAAGGTAATCAAAGGAGATAATGAAACCATCATGATATGGGGAAATCTGAACAAAAATCCAAGATTCAAGTCATTCACCTTTGAGGGAGAGAAATTCACATTTGAATTGCCCAAGCCTCTTGCATTGGCTGAAGTTGCAGGTAAAACATTACATGTGTTCAATTATACTTAATATACCTTTGTCCTATATGCATATAACTGTAGATATAACACTTTGAACAAATGCATTGTGTTCACAGTAAGGAACCTATGGAGCTTCCGTGACCATTACTCCAACCAGTGTTCGACATTTTATCCAAAGATGAAGAAAGTCAAGCCAGCAGGTTTATACCTATTCCCATAATATTTTTACCCACTAGCCTCCAGTCAGTAATCAATCTTATTTAGACTTTAGTTGGTTCAGAGAATAGTCGAAGATACTTTTGAATTATTTTCCGTCTCAATGACTTACGCTGTGTAATAAATTCAATACACACATGCTGTACCTAGCTGATGTTCAACCTGTAGCTATTTTTCAAAACATGCTTCTTTCCATTCAGATGAACCAGCAGAAAAAGAGGGTGAGGTAAAGTTGGAGGGAGAAGAAACCGAGAAGCTCGAAGCTGAACAGGAAGATGCAGCAGCTCCTAATGAGGAAGAGACAACATCCACAGCTATTGATGGTAGAAAGGTGTCTAAGAATCTATTTTTTTCATTTTCTGTGCTCTGAGAGAATATTTCATCTCTAGATCACTATCATATAACATACAAGTGAATGGCATACATACTGACAGCTGATTGACACATTGTTCTTATCCCGCTAATCAACTGTTTTATTTATGAGACCTGATTTACTGTAATAGAAACAGCCAGAATTGATCAGTTGACACTACAGATTATAGCTGAAAATCTTTATAATATTCTTCATGTAAATATTTAGAGTGCTTCGAGCGAGATCGTAGAGTCAGAAAAGGACAAGCCCGAAAAAGAGGGAGAAGAGGGAGAAACTAATAAAGGTTTATAATCATTTATAGCAGATTTAAAGAACTTTAAATAAACTACTATATCTGTGAGACAAATTCCGATTGTGTTTTAAGAGGATGGTAGCAATCCTCCCGTGGAAAATCAAGCCGAAGAAGAAGAAGAATTGGATGACATACTTGATGAAGATGTTGTGGATTTAAGACAATTCCAGCAACTAGGTGGAATCTATCACATAGAATTGATCAAGTTGCCACCACAGCCTTTGTCTGTTAAAGGTTGGACACTACGACAGGTTTGGCTTTATATATTTTATCTATTTTTAATCTTGGTAATACCCTATTTGATAATAAAAGTCCCGATTTAAATATATATAAATAATAAAATAGGTTTTATCTTGAGATGAATAAATGAAATTATTTTTTCAAGTTATACATCGCAGGTCATAGATGAACCAATGACACTTGTTGAATATCCATCAGAAGCATTCGCTCCAAAGC
The DNA here is from genome assembly GCA_013436065.1 of Halocynthia aurantium. Taxonomy (NCBI): domain Eukaryota; kingdom Metazoa; phylum Chordata; class Ascidiacea; order Stolidobranchia; family Pyuridae; genus Halocynthia; species Halocynthia aurantium. The sequence continues at coordinate 6,310 of QXVX01002158.1, read as the reverse complement.
CGACGTCTCGTGCCGCTTCTGCAAAAGATGATGCAAGAGATGCAGAATCGCCTACCAAATCACAAGAGCAGACCCAGCCTCCTGTTACTCTGACAATAACGTTGCCCAGTAACGTCATGTTTTTTGAAGAACCTCAGATAGCTAAATGGGACCCTGTAGGTAAGTGTTTTCCAATTATCATTGAATCCATCTGGAGGCAAAGAAAGCTTTTTCTCATGAACATTTTTGCTCAGATTCCCACTGGAAGACATCCGGTATCACCGACACTACGTTCGATGAAGAGAACAGGAGTCTGACGTTTAAAAGCAGACATTTTGGAACGTTTTGTTTGACCCAGGATTCTCATTTGAACATGCCACTCCAGATGTGGGAGCTGAAGCCACTAGGACCCAACCATGTACTGTTCACAATAACCGCCGCCATAGCAGAAACCATGATTGAAATAAAGGTTGGTGGAGAAATAGGATAATTGCTTTCGAATACTGCAATTTCCTAGTTCTTCGATGAAAGATTTTACCATAACCTTTTTCAGGGAACACAATGTAGGCTGCAGACTCCAACAGACGATCCTCCTACTGAACTAGAGCATTTGTATGAAAAGTGGATGTCAGGAAGAGATCTTAGGATTGCTCTTCAGAAATCAGGAGTTAACATTTTTCCTGCTGAAGACTCCCACAAATTTGTTAGCATCCAAGAAAAGGTACAGTAGTTTGCTCTTTATACTGAATATAATATAAATATTTAATATTTTCCCATCCATTATTTTATATATTTAGACCCTTGACTTGGATAAACTATATGATCAAATGGCCATACTGTCAACGTCGTTTGCATTTAGTTGGAGTAAATGGAACAGCACTGCTAGCAAATCTCAAGTCGTAATGCAGGTATGAATTGAATCCCACCACTGGTTTTTTCCACTTTTTCTTCTTTTGCTTTCTGGCCTTGAATGGCCGTGTACTGCAGCTTTCAATATAACCTTACCAACCGAACAAAAAATCTCCATACATAAGTTCATTTCTGGTTTCAGACAGCACCTTGGTTAGGGTTTGGTGATACTCGCCAGAAGGATGCCACACCTACATACTCTAACATTCCCCCTCCACCTACACTTACTGATGATGACTGGTGTGAATTTTATGTGGATGAGAAACGTAGTTACAAGTATGTACTGTCTTCCTAACTTTTATACCGAACCCATTTTCTGCATTTTTTTCTGAGCAAATTATTTTCAGATTGGCTATCACTGAATTAGATGACGATTTCAAATCCAATATAGCGCCGGGAGCCGAATACCATTCCGATTTTTTCCATGCTGTGCGGGACACGCCAATTCCAGAACCAAGCCCAAGCCATCAAGGAAAGCCCACTAGACAGAAGATAGCTGACAGAATTTCCACTGTTGACAAAGAGTTTGTTCACACTGTGCAAACTCTACTCAAAGGAACTAAAATAATCACCTACTCCTAAAGGTTGTACTGTTTTCTTTGTAAAGTTTTAGCAAATATATATTTTGTAAAAATTTATTTGGAAGTTGCAAATTCGGTATCTTCAGAGTCTTCCATTGTAATCTTCTAAAAAGGGGCATTTTGGGGGCGGTAGTGGGTAGCGATAAGATAAAATATTGGCATAAAATAATGAACTTATTCTACATTTTCGAAATGACTGGGATATCTTCTCTATCACGGTATAGACCATTTTGAAAAAAAGGAATCAACAATTCAAATTTCCTATTATCGATGATGTTAGTGGTGTTGTTCATCGTGCGAATTGGTTGCCAGTTTGCCGGTGCTCAGTAGAGGCTGTAAAAACAGTCCACTCGTTCCTAATATACAAACCAGAATAAAAATCCAGAGAAATATTCGATCAATCACCATCGCGGCATATTTCCAGTCGTTTTCAATCTGCGAAATCATAAATATCATATATAATTTATTTTAAGGCCATCAAAAATTTTTTATATTCTGTTCTAATTTATTTATAGTTATTTTTTTACTTCGCTCGTGTCGTCTTCGCTTTGCATGTGTTTCGCAATATACGTAACTCCTTCGATCGCCTTCTGGACCTCTGGAGAAAATGTATGGTGCGTCGTAGCGGTAGCCGTCGAGAAAGTCCTCTTGGCGTATGGATTACTTCTCATTTTTCTCACTCGGTCACGTAATATCTTGTCAAAAGTTGAAATGCGATAATACATACAGTAAGGTCGATTTGAAGTGCTGATATTAGATCATATGATTGTTATTGTACGAACTTACATCATCGAGTCCAAGTCCTCCCTCTTCTCCCATGGTTAAGGTTCGTTTCGCCAATTCTATCAATGCGCTTCGCTTTTGTTCCGGTCTTTTCATGAACATGATCTTGAAAAGATAATTGTGCGGAACTTAGCTAGGATACCTGGAGGTTTCGAGTGAAACTCCATTTATATTAGTTAGATAGTTAGCTTTTACCCTCGGTAGAACATCGAGAAAGATCCTCTTCATCCACTTCGGCATCGTGTGAGTATTCGGCGAACGATGATGAACGTTGAGAACGAAGACCGTTATAGCGATTGACATGGTGACGAATATCATAGTGAAAAGAAGATATTCTCCGATCAGAGGAACGACTAGTGATGTAGAAGGTATGATCTCGGTGATGACGAGCAAAAATACCTGAAGAAGATTATTAATAAGTAAGATCATTTCTGGTTAACGTGGTGAAGACCCCGAGTAAAAAATAGAAATTCCAATTTGTCGCCTATAAATTATCATTCTTAATTTTTTTGGTATTTGTCTTTAGTAAATTCCCAACAAGGGACGAGAGTCACAGCTCAACTTACTGTCAAAGATAGAAGAACCGAAATGCACAATGTGATTTTTTCTCCGCAGTCAGATGGCAGGTAAAATACTAAAACAGTCAAGAACGATATGAGCAGACAAGGTATGATAAGATTGATCGTGTAGAATAGAGGCAGGCGCCGTATGTGAAATGAATAAGTAATATCCGGATAGATCTCTGGACAGCAGTTATATTTTCTTTCGTGTCTGTAACGAAAAAAAATGTAGTTGACGTGAATCTATCCTTCGAATGCCCATTATTATAACATTATAGACAGAACAGCGATGAATACCTTTACTTAATGAAGTTGGAAGTTTACATACCTATAGCCGGAGGCTCCCAATACCTCCCATTCTCCGCTTTCCCAATATTCCTTTCTATTGACTCCCTCACCAACCATGACCAAGTCTACCCGAGCTTTGTCATATGTCCACGATCCGAATTTCATTGTGCAGTTCTGAATTTTTGATCATGATATAATAATGTACATTGAACGGTGTTTTATATTATTATTATAATCTATCAAATAATTCTAGGGAGAGTTACCCACCGCCAAATTAAAAATATCATTCCAAGTTATAAAATATATTTATGTTCTTATCACTGTTAAAATTTGCAATTGCTTACCTGTGTATCGAATGGAAAATACGTTACATCAATGCTGCATGAACTTTTAAATATGGCGGGAGGAGTCCACGACACAAGTCCGTGGAAATTTACCAATGCTTTTGTGTTTTGTTCCACTTGAAATTGACCGACAGCCCTAAAATAAATCTTCGATAAGTCTCCGTTTATAAGCTAAGGAATCGATGTGAATTTAGCCATATGTTCATTAGCGTACGGCTAAATCCGTTCAGTCCTCAGAGTCTAATTCTCTGAACGAGATTCCTTGTTAGCAATCAATATTTATGATGTATTTGCTCTCTCAAGCTATGTCTAGAGTGCCACTTCACATAATCTGCGTGGAATTAGTTTTTTAAACCGTTGGAAGATGATCGAAAGTTATTTCATGGATCGAAGTACCCACGTATAGAAAAATCTATTTGCTTTACTTATACCACAGGGGACTTGTTGTCATTTATCCGTGATGGGTTCAAAAAGTACTGATTAGTTAAGGTAAATGAAATTTCAATTACACCAGAAAATCTATTCGTCCTGTAGATTATATTATATTCAAAGTAACAAAGTCCTTTTCCGAAAATACTACATCAAGAATTGCTACTTCACGTAATATATATATGAAGTCTTGAATGAAAAGAAATACTAAATTCTTACGTATTATACAGCACTATATCTGGCTTCCAAATATGATCTGATGGTATTCTCAGATATTTAACTCCTTCATATGCCCCGGGATTCCATTTCAGTTTGTGATCGTACCATTCCTGTTTGAGCCATAAGTTCGTCATCAGAATCTGGTTTATTTCATCCTGAAAATAATGATTCAGACATGTTTCCAGGTCAAGATATACCGAAAGATATCGAAATAGAATTGTATGAACGTTGTAGTTTTCCACTTAAACGTTCACACAATTCTATTCCCTATAAGAATTCTATTCCCTATAAGTTTACCACTTTGACAAGCTGAGAAAGAAAGAGTTCAAACTTGATGATCACACTCTCGTTGCTGCTCGCGACCGGTCTGATCCAGGGATTATAATTTTTCATCAAATTATTGAAAAGTCGCTCTTCGTCCGGTGTTGCTAAACATCCTATAAACGAGAAGACACTGTAATTTAAACTCACTTTTTATTTAAGAATAATTTCAGCATAGTCTTTACCTGTCATGAAAAAGCTAACGCATAACATAACCACTATTCCCATCTTGTGATACGGTTTTCGGATTCGCTCGCTGCAACTGCCGAGGTATCCTGTTTTCAAGGCTGCGAACTTTCTTATTTGCTCCTGGGAATTTCGGTCGATTGCCATGCAATTGCCAGCGAGTAATTGTCGTCGTGCTTACGGAATTAATACGAATAAGATCGAGTTCGACACTCTTTTTTTAGTGAGAACAGTTCATCGATTTATTGTCTAATCATGTGGAATATTCAGTAAACTGTATTTTCAAGGATACATCACATCTGGTAAAACAGAGCGATGCTGTTCATACTTCATACCTGCATAGCTAGCTTAGGTAATCGGAGATTACCAGTCCTGCTATGAATTGCAGCCATCTTTCTTAGCACATATGTTTGTGCATCCCAGCACTGTTAATCAATGATATCATTTGATCATCACATAGTTTGTTTGTGGTGGTTCTACAACGTGCGGAATCATTTAAAATTTGTTTAGTGAATAGAATAATCGTCAAGCTCGTCTATGAGCGCCTCAAAACCAGCGATAAAAACCCTTACCGGTGAATTGATAACGTTAGTGATCAGGCTGATGATACCACTGTAAAAATTACTCTCTAGTGGTCTTTCTTGTGTTACGAAATATAAATTTCGCGGAAACAAGAAGTTCAAAGGTGAAAGATAAGCCGGGAAAAATATCAACTGTTTAAGAATTCGCAATGATTTTCAAATTCTTGCAATCAGTTTGTTTGGTGGGTGGTAGCGGCTCAATGTTGTACGCAGTGTTGATTTCTAACAAGCAGTCCGCAGCACCAGTGCCAGAAAATAGCTGGGATGACAATTGGGATAAACGAAAATCGCTAACACTCGCAGCATTGAAGGACGGTCCGCAGAAAATTTGCAAGAAGCATTATATTTTCATACGACACGGTCAATACGATACAAAAGGAATAACGGATGACGAACGGTCCCTAACACCACTAGGATGCGAACAAGCAAATCTAACAGGGAAATGGTTGGCTCAACTGAATTTAAGCGAAGCGGAAATTATACAGTCGACGATGACCCGAGCACAAAATACCTGCGCAATTATTTCAAAGCAATTTCCCGATGCCCAAGTGTTATCATCTGATTTACTTCGTGAAGGTTCACCAATCCCTCCTGTTCCATCAAACTATAAAGTGGAATCCGAAGTAAGCTGGTTCAAATTTTACTTTTTACTGATACTGAGCGTGCAATGCTTTTGATTGTAAAAGTTACATTATTGCAATGGTGAATGCATCCACTTTTATATTCATTTATTTATAACTTATTTTTCAAGCTGAAGTATTTTGCTGACAGCCCTCGCATTGAGTCTGCTTTTCGGAGGTTTGTTTACCGTCCCAGTTTTAAAGAAAAAGAGGAATCTGTCCAAATCTTTGTTTGTCATGCGAATGTCATCCGTTACTTCGTTTGTAGAGCGATGCAGTTCCCCCCAGGGCGTTGGTTAAGGATGAGCTTGCGTCACGGAAGCATCACATGGATCACTGTGTATTCGAATGGAGAAGTTAATGTTAGATGTATTGGTGATTCTGGTCATATGCCTCCATCAAAACTAAGCGGATAACTTATGATTTTGTTATATATCCCAATCTAATTGTTCTCACGTTTCTTCCTGAAGTCAGGTTTCAATCATTTATGAAACTATATGCAATTATTTC
>QXVX01002155.1:0-56898 GCA_013436065.1 Halocynthia aurantium | reverse complement strand
GAATGTGTCTTACTGGCGGAATTATCATATCATCATTGACGAAAAACCAGAATTGAAGAAGTATCGTATTTATTCCTGCTTAACTGTAATGGCACTGTTTGAACTCATCCATTACAGCATAAAAAACCTTACCGGAACGGGCTGTTTTTGAAGGTCCACTGTATTCATAATGATATCCAATATAAATTTTGTAAGTTAAGAAATATTTCAAACACTTAAACCTGAACCCTCCTGTACTGATGTCTCGAAATCTCTTGACAAAACATGCAATAAATGAGCATCCAAAGTAAAACTGCATACCCCTTGACGTAGTGATCTCTTGATATCCTTCCACGCTTCAACAAGTGTGCCAACAGTTTACCTATGTTGCCCCTGGCAGTTTTGTTTTTCTCCAGGGTGGACTCGTGTGCCTCTGCCACAAATTCATGCAGTACTGAAGGCGGAGCGTTTAATTCGTCCAAACACTCTGTAGCTTCCTGGAAATGAGAAGACATAATACAATGTGAAAAATAGCAGAAGTAAAGGCCATTCGAAATCTTTAAGCATTCGGTTTTCATCTCAGAAATGTTAGCGAAAACGGGTAATTCATATATCATGCACATCGGAATGTGTCTTACTGGCGGAATTATCATATCATCATTGATGAAAAAGAAGAATTGAAGAGGCATCGCACAAAACATATATATATATATCGGACCAAATATTTTGACTTGGAAACTTTGTACAAAACAATCATTATCGAAATTATAGCTCCCAAGGGAGCTTTGTATACATATCAAATTATAGCTCGAATTAACCTTTAGTTTCATAAATTTTTTTAATAATTAATGCTTCGAGCAGTGGCACTTGGCAAGGGAGGAACTCCAACCTGTGAAGTAACAGTCACCTCACCGTATGCCTTGTACTGTAAATATATATCATATCATAGCTCAAAATAGCCCCCAAATCTGGACCTGATGTTTGTAAGGCTAAATTTATTGAAACATTAGAAGTTAACAAAGAATAAAAAACTATCCAGGCATTGTATTTATCTCCAAATGGGATACCTAAATTCAAGACCTAGACACTGTACGGGCACTCCTTCCTTAACGACAAGGTTCCATTCCACCGGCCTAGTCATAAAGTGAATAGGTTGGTAAACCAACCAACCCTAATTGACAGCGAAGAACTTACTTTGTAATCAACGATTGACAGAAACTCGGTAAGGATCGCGCCGCTCTTGCCTTTCATCATTTCACTGGTTATTTCAGTGTTGTATTTATGAGGTGCAGCTTGAGGAGTAGAGGGTCTCGGACGTAACGAAGGGCTGGATTCTGTAACGAGCAAAATATATACATATATATATATATATATACTAGCAGAGATGGTTGTTGCTGAGATATTGTTGCTGTTGCAATATTCTACATTTAAATAAATTACTCTTAAGAATAAAATGAAGAAATATACAGCATACTATCCTAAAAAAATGCTGATGCAGTGGTATATCAATGAGCCTTATACTTTTACTGTTTTTTAATTGGATCCCATAGAATATGAACTAGACAAGGTAAAAAAGCGGAAATCTTGAATTAAAATGACGTCACTACGTCTTATCTATGTTACAGTAGGATTAAAAAAATACAATACATAGAGATTCTTATTTTGGCCTATAGAGAACCATCAGAAAAGAGCCTATGTAGGATTTCACACACTCTGCATACAGGTTTTTTTGTTCTTGCATTATTCTTGAATTTATCTAGATCTTTGTGGCAAATTTGATAGGGAGAAGACATTATACAACTTGAAAAATATCAGAAACCATTTGAAATCTTCAACCATCTGGTTTTTATCTCAGAAATGTTAGCGAAAACGGGTAATTCATATATCATGCACATTAGAATGTGTCTTACTGGCGGAATTATCATATCATCATTGACGAAAAACCAGAATTGAAGAAATATCGCATTTACTCCTGTATAACTATAATGGCACTGTTTGTACTCATTCATTACAGCATGGAAAAACCCTTATTGGAACCAGCTGTTTATGTAAGTCCACAGTATTCATATTTATATCCAATAAAAATTGTGTAAGTTGAGAAATATTGCAAAGCACTTAACCCTGAACCCTCCTGAACTGATGTCGTAAAATTGCATGTCTCGAAATCTCTTGACATAGCATGCAATAAATGAGCATTAAAAGTAACAAGGATAAATGCATTATTGGGCCCCTATGGACCCTGTGAAGTGGGGTTTCTCATCAAATCTTTATTCCAAGTAGCTTAACCCTTACCCCGCGATCTCTGTCTGGCGCCCATATTCCTATCGGTCGAGGTCAACTTGCGAGCTGTTTCCAGCAAAGATGATCTTTCGTCTTTACGAGGTGTTCGGTTACCGGAGGGAGGCCCCATCGATCCTCTCGATCCAGAACGGCTTCCTTCTCGACTGGATTGCCTGCAAGGATATGATTACATTACTCAACTGTCGTCTGACTGGGAAACGTTTGTAGGTAGCAACAAGACTATGGATCCATCTCAGGAAAAACTAGCAAAACGGGTTAATTCCATATCACCTGCTACAAAGAGCATCTTTCTGGCGGAATTATAAGGTCATCATGGATGGTATATAAGTAAATAACTTGTAGGTAGCATGAAGACAATAAACTGGTTATAATTAGTAACTCTAATTAGTTATATAACTCATTGTTGATTGTCTGAACCAGTGAATCTACAAGTCCCGGGCGACATTTCTCACTTTGTGATCCCTGGTTTCCACTTTTGAATTGTCACTAAGTAATATTTTTACAATGGTAATTACTGCAACAATTTAACTAGCATATAATATTATAGCCACAAGCTAATTTAAGCCGTGAAAAAGCTCGTATTATATATGCACAGTGCACGAAGTAAATATGTTCCAGATTGGAGTTCCTCTCTTGGCTAAAATTTTCAACCAACTTTTCAAGCGATACATATATAGTGAATACGGTACATCTTTTTAACCAACCTTCTGGTACGACACAAAACTTGTCAAGGCCCAGTATTGCTTGCCAATTACATTACAACACAGCACATTAGTGTTCTCAAATAAATAACCTAACAAAATAAAAAGCAAAATGTGAAAAATACCTTCCACCGGATGATCTCTGATATTCTTGGTCGGATCCACTCTGCCCGCTAAGCTGTTGTCCGCTGAGGGCCGAAAACCTGTTCACCATGTTGGTCGGGGTGCTGGAACGACCCGGATCCGAGCTTCTGTCCATGGAAGATGATGGAGAATAACCCGTGGAACCCGATTTCGAAGTGCTGGAAGAGCCGCTTCCCGATTTCCATCCCATGTGGGCTCCGCTGGGGCCGAGCGTGATGTTATTGTGATCGATTTGATTAGACTGACCATGAAATAGAAAAGAATATGAAAGGGATTGATCGGAGTAACAATCCTTAATTTCATAACATTAACACAAGCGTTCATCTCAGAGATACGGTTGTTTCATATCACACACAAGTTTGTGTCGTACTGGCGGAATTAGAATCTTCATCATGGATGAACCTTGAAGTACAGGATATACAGTGACACCTCGATAAACACATCCCGAGAAAGCATATGTCAATACTTCCCCAGATGTATGTAAAATTTCTATCTATTCTATATTGCTTTCATTCGTATAAGTTTTTCTCAAACACAGGTTCTGTACCAATACAGGGAATGTGTAAATGGAGGCTCTACTGTATCCAAGGTACGTTCAAGGCAATAGATATTTCGACTTTTCATGGGTAATAAAGATATACATGTATACTGACCCTCAGTTTCATCTTGCTTGGATCGTATCTAGTCGGTTTTTGTGTAGCCTGGACTCTAGTCCATCCGTCATCTCCGCCATTTCCACGGCTACCCATGCGATTGCCAGGACGAGCTCCCTGCTGAGCAAATATTGTGTGTCAAGAAATGATATTTCATATATTGACTTAACACACTTATTGATATACATATAAAAAGTCTTGGAATGTTTACTTCATTGAATACTATGCTTTATCTACAATGCACCAGAAGCAACTAAATTTGATACCATATTGATACTGTATGTATTTCTTTTGATCCTGAACATATTTTTAGCTTTTAATAAGATTTGGGTGCCGAGCCTTTACGGGTAGCTAAAATGACACAGCCTTGCTCATGGGGTGTTAGCTCGGTCTCAAGTAGGATATCATCCCCCTAGACCAGGTACATGCATTATTCTGGGAATCATCTGGACCTCTGTGTTCATGAGATACTTAGAAGAAGCTAGCTCTGTACTTTAAAAATTACTCTGATCACTGAAAACCATGCACGTGATCACCGTGCAAAATCTTATAGCTCTACGTTTTGATTGTTGGACCACTTATTATTCTGTACCACGACACAGAACAAACTACAAACTACTACACGTCAGATAACTCTAACCTGTTTCATAGGTTGAATAGACGGAGTTGTAGCTATTTTCATCTGTATCATCTCCTGTTCTACCTTCGCATCTTGATGAATTTGCGATATTGTTTTCGGACCTTTTTCGATAATGGCACGGGGTACCCAGTTGTTCTAGATAAAAAACAACTTAGTGAAAACAAAGCCCAAGTAGGGTGATAGTTTACTGGAACACAAACCTGTCGCAATTCGCAGACATCCTGTAGCATGAATCTGACACGAGACGACGTCTTCTTTTCTTTTATTACTTTGATAATTTGATCAAAATATTGATCCATACGAGACTGAAAGCAGAAAAATTAGACGGTGATAATGGGCTATTATTAAGGATGTACAATCAGGGATTTGAACCAAGCTATAACCCTAAAACTGAAACTGCCCAATTTTAGCAAACCAACAATTCAAGGAAATGGTTTCAAATTCTTGCTCACATTAAATAAAGATAAAATTATTCTAGAATGGCCGAATATTCTGTAATGCACAATCCCAATTAATATGAATGACAATTGGGTAATAAGAGTAAAGAAAGAAAAATGTGTTGCATCTAGGCCTATCTAGTGTATTACCTGGACATATATGACTTAGCATTATAAATACTGTAAAGAATTATCAGGCAAACTGAGAAAATGCAATGCTGTGATTTACCTTGCCCTTTATATGATCAAGATCCTTTCCGATCGTCGTCAGAAGACGGCAAAGTGATTCCAAATGGTCGTCGTCTTTGGCCTTGAAAAGTGACATGATACAGTTGTGCATAATGCTCTCGGTCAACATCTTCAGTTTGAACAGTTCTCCGATAAATCGGATGTTTCCCAGAGTTCTCCTTCGCTCTCTTGTCTCGGCTAGTTGGTATTCTTCCTTGAGTAGTGGAGCGAGTTTCTGCAAAAGTAAAATTGTGGCGTTTACATTTCACTGCAATAAGTCGATAGGATTTACATTAATTTGGATCTTTCCATCAAACTATTTTGAACTATTTGTATTCTAGACTTCAAGTAGGACTGTGGATTATGGGAGCAATTCAGAACCGTAAGAAAGATGGTTGTTTTCAAACACTTTACAATGACAATAGGTGAGAAACATTACATATACGTAAGTGCATCATAGGGGATAATGATTCACGGTAGCAGTCATGAAATGCCTTGAATGTAACTGAATATTTACAAAGAAAGGAACAAAATAATTAGTACATTTGTATTATCAAAAACCGAATGTACTTTCGCAATGCCTGACAATTTTTGAAAGAACTTGGAGTTTGTTTTTTCATTATTTGGAAAGTATATTAATATATATTAGTATATATTAGGCATTAATCTACCAGCAGATTACAAATTCAATAGCATCTCACCGTGTCTTCGTTTTTCTCCATTTTCCGTTTTAAGCTCAAGAAGGTGTTCCTGGTCAGATTTATTTTTTTCAAACTCCTTTTGACACTTAGTCAGTAGTAGTTTGCGAAACTCCACATCAGCTTTCGCTTCTGCCGTGACTCGGATGCTGGTCATCTGGCGGCACATCTGCGCGTAGGTCTCGGAAAAGTTTGGTTCGTCGATCGCCTGAAGGAATAACAAAGGAAGAGTGGAAATGTTATAGTCAAATTAAGAATAATAAGAAAGGTTGGGGTGAACTGAGTTTTACCTTCTCGAAGACCAGATCAATTGCACCTCTCAGTTTTTCTTCTGTGTCGAATTTCAAACCCAAAACTTGCTTCATCAACTCGGCAAACTTGGACGGAGTGAGTTTGTTCAAAATAGCCCGCACATCACGAATCACCTCCTGTGTGAGAAACATGGTTACATCGGTGAGTATGGACTTATTTATGAGCATAAAGATTTATTCAATAAGCATTTTTAATATGGTATATATCATTGGGTCCCTGTGCAATTCCAAGTCAACTATTTACTTAACCAGGGCAATTTTAAAAACGCCAAGACCATTTGCATTCGATGTCGGTTGATCTAAATGCATCATGACAGCTTGACCTCTATCATGATGTAAATTTCAAAATTTAGATTCCCTGTCATCTAACTGTCAAGAATTTGTAGGTGCTAACAAGCAGTTAAGCATGCAAGTAGTATATATAAATATTGGAACTTTCATACGAGTCGTGGTACAAGACTAACATGATAGAATTAGTACACTACAGTATTGATGTAGGTCTGCAGCCTTATTATCGTCATATATAGTGAATTCTGAATGCTGAATGCTATTAGACCCACAGTTTTTGGGCGACTTACATGTCGGCACACAGTAATATCATACAACGCCTACTTTGTCTCACTAGTATTCCTACTACAATGTGAAAAGTAAAATTTTCACTTCAACTAAATGAAACTGAAAACAACATCTTATACCCCAGGCATCTAATCTAGCATGATCTTTTACCTGAGTTTCTTTGTCTTTCACAGGTAGATTTACATCCTGTTTAGCAGGCTTCCAAGCATGTTCTGTTCGTTTAAGCTCCACTTCTTCCCGGGTGATCGAAACCACCTTGATTTTTTGGTTACTGATGTTGGGGCCGGACATTCCCTGCCTTCCGTCATTTCTTCGCCTATGTCCTTGGGAAGTTTGCTGAAAGTACACAATGACACTGTATTCACAATATCCAGAAAGTAATTTTTTTCGAATCCTTACCCTTCCTGGTCGCATATCTCCTCCTGTACGCATGAAAGTAGGGGTGAAGTCGGATCCTCCACCTCCCATTCTGTTGTATTCCATGGGCTGCATAGAGCCACCGCTGCCCACTTTGTGAGGCTAAAATTGGAAACAGTAAAGCATGACCAAGGTACACTATGCAAGTGGTAAACTATGTGGCCAATATCTAAAATCTATAACAGTAATTCAAGTGGTTTGAAGCAAGAAATGGGTTTCAATAATATGTTCACATTAACAGACAATCAAAATAGATTTATGGTTTGCAGAAGTTTGGCCACAGCAGTTCTATATCAAAGATTCAATAGATTGAGTTGCTGAGAGGAGGTTGGAAGGTTGGGCATGAAAATGTCTGGAACAAAGTTGAAACGAAATCATTCTCTTGTAGATATACAGTCCCCAAGAGGTTTTAGGATAAGGTTTCAAATATATATATTACTAGTTCGATGCCATATGGGTTATCTTCAAATTACTCGGTTACGGGAACTCATCGTAATGAGGAATGCTTCCTTATTAACAAGGATAACGACTATAATACACTGTATTCAACATGTAGAATAAAATTGCTACAGAAACATGACAGTACCGTATCGAGCACAATGTCAATATTTGGGAGGTCTTTAGGCTTTTCCAGGGACGTAGGCTTATACTGAAACTGCAGAAGGAAGCTGCTGTCGTACTGCCTCTTGCCTTTGGGGTTGGAAGGACTCCATTGATCTACAAAAGTAGCAGATGGTAAAGTAAAATGTCTGAAATTGGTATGTATAGTTTAAAATGTTACCTCCTTCATATTTGACATCTACTACAGCCTTCACTTCTCCGTTGCTTTTCTCTGTTGAGGAAGACTAAAAAACAAATGGATTTATAAGCGAATGATGAATGATATTAATTGCCTCAGCCCAAACCATGATCTCTGTTTGTTGAAGATAATACATCACTGCGAGCTAGCCTGGTACAAGAATAACAAAAAAAAAACATTTTTCTCCTCCAAGATACGGCCCAGAAGCATAGGGAATTAAAACTGAGTGCTAGATCAGTATCCGAATCAGAGTAAGAATATCAGGCACTTAGCTACATGGGACATTTTTGGCATTGCGAATACTGTTAACATAGTGATCGTAATGTACATTGCAAATTATCATGTCGCTGCTAGAATTTGACATCAAAATGAGAAAATAATAGGTATTTGCCTACATGTGAAAACCTCTTAAAGAATATATTTGAACCTTAGTTTGTTTGTTCTCAGCAACTGGAGTTGGTTTCTTTTCATCTTTGGTTGTTGCGGGCTTGGTCTGTGAGTTGACTTCTTGTTCCTATGACGATGAAAAAACAAATGAATTCCGTTCATATTTAAACCATAATTTCCTCTTCTCAGACAAGGTACCACAGCAGACAGCTTGGGATTTATGATACTTGGCAATATAACCAGATATTAAAAATAATAATGGATTTAACTACCAAATGTAATCAAATATAAACACCTGTCTGAATAGTCCCCCAAAAGACCCTGATTATTTACTAAATCACTAACTCATACTATACTAGCATAGAATTTATCATAGCAATTGTTGAGAAGGTTGTTCAAATACACAATCCAAAAACTTTTTAGCCATAATGTATATGACAATAGCGCTTCAATGATGTGATTTCAAGTCCTGAAGACCGCAACCTAGGTTTTGAAAATCAAACAAATACCTTAACTATTACAATTCTAGTTTCACTATCACAGAAATTCCTTCAAATGAAATATAATTATTCCTGAAAATATTCTTCAAAACCCAAGATGATAATTATTATGGAGATGAATGGATTGTAATATTGAAGCAAAACCATGAGTTATAAAGTAGGTGACTAATGGGCAAGTTGATAACAAAACTTTTAGTAATTGTATATTAGGTCCGAATTATGGTTGTACAATCTACATCGCTACATTGTCTGTGATTTTAACTAACACAGAGTACGACGGAATGACGCAATCAATGATCACTTGTCATAACAAAAAAGTGCCAGAATTTCTAGTATTCATCAGACACTACACATTCCAGCTAGGCGGAACAAAAGTGCCCTTGCTTGCACTGTTCAATATACCACCTAACCACTTCCACTTCAAACTAATGGTACAAGTTGTGTTTTTGCATACTAGGTGAATTTGAATTTGAATCCCCACAATAACTTTCCTATTCACAAATTGTTTTGTCTTACCTTTGGACTAGGAGCAGTCGTGCTCTGAACATCGAGTTTCGGAGGAGCCGCTTCGCTGTTGGTTTTTTCTGCAGCAGGAGATCCTGTCGCAGTGCCGTTGGAGATTCCGCCGGACTGTTCACTCGACGCAGCCTTCTTGCTCGCAATAGTTGACGGTGTTGGCACTTTGCTCTGCGGCTTAGCATTAATATCAGTAGTCTCTTTTTTAGTTGGCTTAACCGCAGATTTAGGAACGACATTTTGAGGAGTTTGCTGCACAACTTTGGTAGTTTTTTGTTTATCGGGTAGAGCAGCAGTTTTAACAGGAGCTGGGGCGGGCGCGGTCTCGGCTTTGACCTCGGCCTCCTTCGATTCGACTTTTGGTGGATCGATGGTCACCGTGTCATCGGCAGCGGTGACCTTGGTTTCCGGAGTAGCCGGCACAATGTTTATACTGGGTTTCGTCTGGTTCGGAGTCGCTGGGGTTTCAACTGCATGAGGATCAACTTGAGGATCAGCAGCCTTCAGATCAAAAGTTTCATCACTACGATTTTTCGAACTGTCAAGAGATTTAGTAGATTTGGATTGAACATCTTGCTTCTTCTGTTCTGTAACTTCGACAGAGGGTTCAGGCTTTCCACCGTCATCATTGATCTCTTGCGAACGAGCACCTAATCGTAGCGCTGTGTCCTCTTTTTCCGGTGGCTGTGACGGTTCCGCAGGACTCGCAGGCACGTGAGTTTTTTGTACGGCGCCATCGGCCACAGACTCGGTTTTCGGCACTGGTGCCTTAGCAGCCTCTGTGGGCTTTGCAGAGGCTTTCGATGCGTAGCTCATTGGAGCCGGTCTGGTCGCTGAAGGAACCCCTTGCTTCTTTTCAGAAGCGGCCGTAGTCACGCCAGCACCTGTATCACTTCCGGTCTTGGTCACCTGGACTGTGCCTTCTTTTTTCAATATTTCCTGACTTCTGGAACGGACAGGCTTTTGAGGCGGTAAGTTTGAACGCGTTGCTTTGACGACTTTGTCCGTGCCAGAATCCTGCTCCACTGTTTTAACTTCTTCAGGAGACCCTGTAGACAGCACTTCAGGTTTTGTGCTAGGGTGTTTCACTTCATCTACCGAAACGTTAACGTTTTCGGTTTTGGAAGCGTCAGAAGTCTGGTGTGTGGATGGGGTATGTTGAAGTATCGATATAGGCTTGTCAATCACCGGAGGTTGAGCTGCAGGTACGACGGGGGATGATCCAGTCATCTGTTGGGGTCTGTACTGCTGGATACCCGGTTGTTGCTGAACCTGCATTTTACTAGGATCTTGGTAAGGTACTGCGGCGGGGCGGCTTTGCGAATGTCCCTGCATAGACGGAGTTGACATATCAGCTATAAACGGCGGCTACAAAAGAAATGGTTCGTCTGTTAGTAACTCTATTAGGAATTATATTTATCAAGGCTTTGTGAGTTTGTACATTGAACATTCAACTCTTACTACTAATTATTTATCTCATTAGAAGCACAGAACTAAAACTAATAATTTTTGCATCACATGCTTTTTCATATTCATCATATTCTTATCACAATGACACACATGTTTCACATCTGCTGTTATTGTAGTGGTGAAAAACAGCAAAATTTGTTGACACTTGTTAAGTGATTGTAAATTGTTTCATTGGGTGTCGCTTTCACCAATATAAATATCTTTCACTTTGAAATTTGCAATGAAATGGTCATGGTAGCAGTAATACAGTGTTTACTCCTGATTTTTCTTACTTATAGATACTCAAATACTCTCTGTAAGTAGCAATGTCTTCGAGAGATTGAGGTGGGTAAAAGCGAAACATCTGGCGGACAGAAACTAGACCTAATTAAATTACTCTCACTATGATATATCTCCATTTCTGAAATATGATATATCTGACATTTCTGAAAATTCTGACTTTTACATTCCCGAACAGGGCCCAACACTAGTCCATTGAATCGAGGGTTGACCGTACAACTTGTAGAAGTAGAAGAGACTCAGACTTCACAGTGATAATAACAAATATGTCAGCAATACCTTAGGTGGGCCCATCATTGGCTGCATCTGTACCGAAGGTTGCAGCTGGGGTTCAAAAGTTTGATACTGCTGAGGATGAACAGGAGGCTGAGCCATACTAGGTGACGATGACAGTGCCACTGCGCCAGGGACAACAGGATACGATGGCGGTGGTACAGAGTACATATTCATTGGTGGATTAGCGTGTTGGGGAGGAGGCATTGCCATGTGTGGTTTGGGAGACTGCAACCAAACAAAGGAATTATTAATGCTTATGTGCTTATGCGTTATTAACACATTATATTATAGCTGAAAGCTTCATCTTGTATTCTGATGAATGAAGCACCTAAACACGTTGTGAAATAACTAACCTGAGAGAGATGTGGTGCACTTAGACTAGGAGATCCAACGATTTGTGTCTCCATAGTAAATGTCTGAAAAATTGATTTGAACACAATTAATTCAATTCCTGTTTATGTCGAGGAAAAAATAATGTAGTGGATGATAATCATCTCTAGTGGTAGTCGTGGAATAAAAGTTCATTTGTACATACTGTACTATATGGGATATGCCTTGTACACTTGTTTTGCATGCTGATAGTTATTTGGGAATTAGGTAATTATCCTTCGAAGTGGGAGCCCCTCTTATGATAGCGGATCATCCATAGGGTATTGTTATCAACACCAGTTAGTCATTTCTACAGGGGGCCTCGTACTTCGCCCGACCCTTACTTTATACGGGCTAGGCCGACCATCGGGAGAAATTTGATCAGGAGTTCAATCAATGCTTCGAACTGCTTGCATGGTGAAAAAATGCATTGCATCTCTTGCATATATTACACATTTGATTACCAATTGGTGGAAATAAGGAATTTGTAGCAGAAGTATATGGAATGAAATCTATTAGGGCATACTCAAAAATTGTGTAGTGAGGAATATGATATTCCTATGAATTTTTATCTAAACTGGGAAAGTTTTTGCGAAGGATAGCCCACAACCCTAGAATGATCCTTACCATACATAATGTAATCAAAATTACTTACAGGTATCATCTGTGGACTTGTAGTTATCCCTTGTTGATCCATTGTGCTCAGAGGAGTTGGAGAGATTCCTTGCTGACCTTCAGCCTGGGGTAACACAGAAGAAATCATGTAGTTATAGCTGGTACAATATCCTTCATATCTCAAAACTCTCTCTAGGTTCCGGAACTCAGCATGAAATACAGTATTTTTGCAGGAGTAAAGATGTTCAATGGGAGAGTAAAGCAAACTAAGCTTAGGGATAACTTTAAAACCTATGTCTAGCCAACTTTCAAACCTAGTCGTCACAGTTGCTATAAGCTAGTAATACTTGGCTTAAATTACTCATAAGAGCACATACCGTAGCTGGTGCCGGTTTGGTAGGAACAACATTTGAATGGACCCTTGCCATGACTTGTGCCGCGAACTTGGAAGCAATCTCAGAATTCTGAGAAACCAAAACAGGAGAATGATAAGAACCACGGTCGAAAATAATATATATAAATAATTAAATCCTGAAAGCCTCACCGGAGGTGTAGCACTTGATCGTCCAGAGGGGGGAGTGGACTCTTGCCGTGCCTTTGCACCTTTCAGAATGTCATCAGTCATATCGACATTTGTGTTCGGATCACGAATGGTTATAATCTTCTTTGCTCGTTTCTCAGAAGATGGCTTCGATAAAGATGAGAGCAGAGATTATTATATTAAAACGAAAAAGACACAGTTAGCTTAGTTCAGGGATCTTTGAAGCGGTCAGTATCGATGCCCAGGGGGTTCAGACGACAATCCGAGGGGAGGCGGAAAAATCCCTGGATGCTTATGGGTGTTGAACAGGTTTTGTTGGGCAATCCAGGATATTGTAAAATTGTCAATAAAGCTTATCATTTTACCTGGTTGTTTAGTTTTTCGGTATTATCATAGGACAGAAATGTTATGAATCCAAACCAAAGTCAACAGTAAATATTTTTGTGAAAATAGATGTAATATTTTTACAAAAATTATCAATGTTTGTAATGGAAAGGTGGAGAATTCATTTCACCACTTACAAAGGTTAGAATTAGGATTAAGTTTGGGGTTTGATAAGAAATTTTCGAGAGTCGATGGTACAAGAGGTTTTCAACCTTTTTTACTCAATCAAAATTATACCTGCGGCATTGCAGGAGACACCATTTGTGGATTCATATGCGTCTGCTGTGGAGGAGCAGGTTGATACTGGAGTTACAAAATATAACGATTGTAATGAAAGAGAAAACACACAGTTGTTATAACAGTGACCAAGGTTACACAAAATATAAAGTGGAATTAAAAGAATGGAAAAACATCATTAAATATTTAACAGCCGTGAGTTAGATCATGGTTGATCAGGCTTTTGCTTTCATGCGAACGTGAACCTAGGCTCCTAACCTGAGTTGGTCCATATGCGTAAGGAAGGTGCTGCGGCTGTGCGGCCGGATTTATCGGAGATATGTACTGAAACGTTGTACCTGTAAGATAAACGAAGGAGCAACATATATCAATGTAAAAGATAAGCAGTAGACTGACAAATAAGACAATTGTAGATAGGTTAGTAGTGGAAACAAGACCAAAGCATCTTAGATATAACGGTATATATCACACGATTGCCATGAATTCTATCAATTCAATCAATCAATCCCTAAATTTTCGTTACTTTTTTGCCTTCGAGAAACGTACTTTTTTCCGCTGAATTCTTTTCGATTACGATAATAGGAAAGTAAAAATACGCTAACCCAATTTGGACAACCTTTGAGAAACAAAAACAACAAACAATCCTTAATTAATAAATCCTAATTAAATACAACAAAGATAAAGAGTATTGTATGCTTGTATGAAACAGCTTAAAATTTGCATGCAATCTTTCCACCATCTAAAAAACTTGAGTAACAGCATTATTCGAATATCAAACATGGAAGATATATTAAAATTGGCAAATGAACAAAAAACATTGGCACACACTACACTATCTACCTAAACATTCCTAATCTGTTTGGTTACATCCTCAGGGCAAAGAAACTATCTAATGCTGCTTTACAACTATTTTTATAGCATGCATATGAACGTTTATGTAAGCAAACCCTACCGTACTGAATTAGTACTATGTTATTCGCTACTAATAAAGCCTACGACTAAGCCACAACATACTCTAGTCCCCAAATCCTCATACAAATTTTCCATCCTAAAGAAAAGGATTGCATTTTCTCATGTGACCCATGTACATAACATATGAATTGTAGAGAAAACGTATAAGATTTAGGAAGCTGTGATGCATAAAATATACTTAATATAGCAATCCACTTCATTTTTTACTTCAATAACTTGAGTATAGAATTTCTATTTTAATTAGTTTGTGTAGAAGAAGTTTTTGACAACTTACTTATGAGTTGCTCATAACGTTTTGCTTTGGGGTGCTGAAAGGTTTATGGTATTTTATGAAGAAAGATTTTTAGCGCCCTGTCACCCCAACTCTCACAAATGACGGGCAGGGGTAATCCATTCATAGTGACCCCACTTACAATAGACATACGATACGGACTTTTGCTTCACAATAAACACCTTATGCATTACCGTTTTGATACATTTTGATACAATTAAACTCGCTACATTTATATTAAACCTTGCTTAGAACGAATCTGTCTTACCAGGTTTGGGATATTAAACCAGATGGCACAGTAATTCATAAACTTATGAAATTTCTCATAAACAAAAGTACAAAATTAAACATCCCAAAAGTTTGTCCTATGATCCGCAGACCTTCTTTCACCACTGAGAGGCCGTGTCCCACTCAATACAGTAATGCAGAACTAAACAACCAGTAGCAACACTGCTTATTACTACTTGATACAGAAAACAAGTACTTGCAAGGGGATAATTCAACAACTAAGAGAATCCTGTTTTCTCGACATCAAGGTAGAAAGTAAAGGTAGGGAATAGTTTATTGTATACTGCACAAAATCTCTTGGGGATTGAAGAAACAGTTGGTTGTCTGTGACGTCAAACAAACAAGGAATGGTATTTAGGAGCAACAACACTAGTCGAGAGCAGGCCAAGTAATTGCTAGTAGCAAATTAAAAGAGTAAGCAACGCGACTGGTGATTAATGCCGCTCAGCGAATACCTAAGTGCAAAGAACTATTTCACGGCTGGCGGACGAGTACACAAGACGCGATAGTACACGTGACAGAATACAACGCAAATTGCGAATTACCGTTCGAACGTTAAGCTGACTAAATTTCTTAACGATTGCACTAATCTGCAAAATCGTTTTCGCGTGCATCCAGTATGCACTTGGACTAACGACGCTGACGAAACCTACGTGTAGAATAATGTACAAATCTACTTTTATGGCCTCGGGCACGACAAGAGATTTATTGATGCTGTTGTAAATAGCGTATTACAGTGGATGGTGAATAGATAATGTGTGGTTGGAATGGTAACTAAGCGCAAAACAAATCGTAATTTTGAAACAAAATACGATTATTATTTTCATGTCGGACTGTGCTTGTATTTTCTGCAATATTTTCTCTCGCAAATCGCGCATTTCCCATAGTAAAATTCGAGAAGTTAAAACGGTACCAGAAGACGAATCGAAACCACGTGCTGAGCACACGTCATAGCTATTGCGTAACTTTACGTTCCTTAAACAAAGCGGAGCAAGCGAGTCGGGCGTATAAATGTCGGAATATATGGTGGAAAATCACGCTTAAAATCAACAATTACACTATCGATGAATAGCAAGTATGTCAGTCAGATAGTTTAACTCCGGAATTGAATTGAACGCATAGAAAACTTACAATATAATATGGTCGACAGTCGTGATCTTTGTGAAAAAAATGCCGAGTCATTACGCGAAGTTTTACAAGTGTCTTTGCTCAGCTTAACAAGCAAATATCATGCATCGTTTTCCTTCCATGTTAAGAGGCATGCGAAGAGAAATACGGTTCAGTAAAATCCATACTGAGAATACGGTTATTAAAATCAACGTGATCGAAAAGTATCGTAAGCAATATAATTCTCATGTTAGGGGAATTTTCGGTGACTAGTAACAAGGTCCATGAAATCATGATGCGATAAGCTTTGTCTACTCCCGAATTTCGAAATATGTACTGTAATTGATATCAATTGGTAACATATTTGCTGTAGCGACTAATAATGCAATTACGTGAATTATCGTGAACAGAGTAACATGTGCTTATCCAGTAATATCAGATTTCGACAGAAAGTAAAGGTACTAAATGGAAAAAAATACGCCCTAGGCAAGAAGTAGTGGTGCTTGGTTTCAGATCTAAGTTTTCTGGTGAAACTGAACAACAAAAATTACATTTTTCTATCTTAGTTTCCAGACGTCAAAAATGTACGTTTCATACATTTTACTGTTTGGGCAGATTGATGTATGCTGCCAACACAGACATAGGTCGTAAATATGCGTGATAGAATGGTAAATAAAATCGGGAAGACCGAAATCACTGCTGGTGCATGTGAAATAAAAATGTTGCACACACGCAAATAGAAGTTCCGATATTCGACTTAACGCCAGTTACCAAGCATTATGCCCATTTGATGTCATAGGCAAGGTAAATAAGTAGAACAGCTGGATGTATATGTTATGATAACAATGCTGAACTGCTGTAAGAGCCGATTTGGCCAAGGCCGATTTCCTATAGGCCATATGTGGGGGATACTCGGTGAGACGTTCAGAAGTTTTATAAAAAAAATTCGAACAGGATTTCATTTGATATATAAAAATAGGATAATGGGAGAGTATAGAAATCTTTCAACAAACTTGTAGCTATTTGGCCTTGAAAAAAAATCGGCCATATCGCCCTAAATCAATTCCTAGGCACGTCACTTATTCCACAATCATCCGCGCATACCGTGACCGAAAAAAGGAGGAATAAAATACGTTTTAGCAAGATAAATAAAGAATTTGCATGTAAGAATGAAAAGAATCACACACTGGCAATTTTCTCGGGTAATGATTTTCAAATGGTTAAGACCGTCGAGGATAATCCCATTAATATACACAGATAAGCGCATTAATTAGTAGAATTTGCGTACTCTCAATTTCACTAACTGAGTGAACTCAGGGCACCCGCGTATACTGGGCAAGCTAACCCCACGTGACACTACTGGCATTTATCTTATCTCGTGGACAATTTTCAGAGGACTGTACATAACCAGTAAAAATTCTGCAATTCAGAAATAATTTAATCGCCAATGACTAACGAAAAGATAAACAAACCTTCGTCTTCGCAATTTTTTTATCGCGGACTGTTATTCAATACCGTGTATCTCGGGATGTGTGTTTGGCGGATCAAAGGACAGGCCATGCGGCTGCTATAAACAGCCTGACTGTTACGCAACGCACAAAACGTGCCAATACTAATTCGCGGAAAAAATGCTTTAGGCATTTAATTAGGTTATCAATAAATGACATCTAGGCAAAAGAACATAAGGGATAGCGCTTTCTGAAACACGATGTTTCTATTACGAGCATTAGAAAGGTACCTAACACACACAGTCGGTGAGAACAGGGTTAAAAGTACAAAGGTCGCCGATACCCAAAGGAAAGCAGCATAATTAATGAATGGCATGAAGGCGATGCCACATGCTGTCTTGCCTGACCGTTCAGTATTCCTTCTAAACAGACCAAGATCTCTGGTGTTCTCTAGCATTGGTCAAAGTGAAAATAACCATGAATGAAAAATGTTTAAAACTATGACACATGGTGGGACATATTTAATCATCCAGAAAACAGATCGATGCTTTGCAGCTAAGGCATGACTGCTGGGATTCCTGGAATGAATTATAAGCAAAACAAACAAAAGAATTTATGGGTGCAAAATCTCACATTACTAAATATTTAAAATCGGACAGCACCAATACTCTTGCATGAATGCTTTCTCGATTAGCACTGTTTTATTGAAAGAGACTGCTTCTTTTCTTCTTGACACAACTTTTACTACACATTCCAATCGAAATCTTCCTAAATATTAAGCTTCAGTTCATATTCTCAAGATCAAGGGCCTTTATTTCTTGTGATGAACAACATACCCTTATTATTATTATTTTACCACCCAATTGTATATTTTGTCATGTATTCAATAGACTATTCTCTGAAAATAAGAGGAAAACTTTTTATCCGGGTGGATGATTAACAACTTTTTATTATAAATACTTTTGTAATCCAGTCACTAAGCATTACCACAGTAAATACTGTATCACTATTGTCTTATTTGTATAGGAGTATCCACTCAGGTAACAAGATCCACCATAAAATAGGCATGGTTAAGTACCGATTCACTCAGCCCTAACTTTCTAGGAATGCATCTCCGGCACAGGGATCAATGTATAATCAAATGTCTAAAAGCAAACTTGATCAATACGCCTGACATACCAGCGCAATTAGATGCAAAATACTCACTCTCAAGAGTACGCAATACGTGTTTAAAAATAAGCATGAAAAAGTTCGATGAAACAAATCTCCATTCAACATGCTATTCTTCAGAAAACTATGGATAACATACCATGCCTATTAAAAGACGCTAATGTAACTGCATCACAAATCAAACATTTACTCAAGTGCAAATGTACTTAACACATCCCCACACCATTGGCGTATAGTTAGACGAATACTGTACTTAAATATTAGTCACTATGTCTATGAAATACCAATTATTAACCTTCCAACATAGCCTGTAAAAATTACCAAGGAAAAACATGTATTGTTGTTGTTGAATGCCATGGTTCTCTTAATCCTAAGTAACATTCTTCCCTTGCAATACCAGGTTTGCTCTATTCCTCCATGAAGTAATCTGGGAACTGGAACTGACTGACTTACTTACTAACAGTTTAGTCAAACATATGCATACCAACAACTGTCTCAGGTTATCAGCAAGGCTGACACAATAGTTATAGTACATTAACTATTTTTAGTTATAAAGTGTTTGGTATCAAATTATTTGAAGTGAAAATGTAAATTTTTCCTAAATATGATATAAACCAAGTATCATGTGATGCAGAAATCACCTTATAAAACATCAGATTTTATACAAAATTGCACTGTATTAAGTGTTCATTTATAAGTTAAATATTCTGGGATCAATTCTTGAAATAAAAACATGTTGTACCATGCCTATATCCTTGAAATACACAACACATCAGAATCCTTCACCACTATCAAAAGCACTTTCTGCGATATAACTAGTCTGATATAAAACCAGAGAAATAAATATCCAAACGTATGCAAAGTACATTAACTTATAACTAGCTTATACTGGGATTGTGAGTGTTAAGAACACAAATAGCTATAAAGAAGCCCAGTAGGCAAATTGCCCTCTAGAGAATCACAGTACTCCAAGAAACATAAAAACTAGCAACAATACTCAAAGAACCGATGATCTATCTGGAAACTAAATCAAAATATTCATTCGAACAATGACTTACCTGCATTGTAGTAGGATGGTGGAGTGGATTGTGGAGCAGGCTGTGGGTTCCCGTAGCGTGGCTGAAAATGAAAAAAAAAACTATTAAGCCATTAATCAAGGTAATTATGATGAAAAGGAATCTTTGGAAAAAAGAGAAGTACTTACCGGATGGGAAGGATAGAAGTACTGACTCGGAGATGGCATCGGCTGTCTTGGTCTGTGACCATTTTGCTGGAAATAGTGCTGTTGTTGCTGCTGCTGTCTTGGAGGCTGCAAAACATAGAAATTTCAAATACAGGAACTTGATAAAAATAACTAGAATGAAGCATTGGTACCTGTACCCCGACAGCACCTGGGGGTGATGCCCTTAAAGTGGGGCATGATGGCCAGAAATATGTTGGATTTGGATAGTAGCGTAAAGACATGCTGTCTCTACTGCCGCTATCCTCCATCTTATCGAAAGCATGTTGGGAAAAAGGCCAGAAGTAGAATATATACAAAACAGCAGACATAGCTTACACGAATCTGGGAGTACAGCAACAACAGAAAACACTCACCATCATTCCGTGCATGGGGGCCGAGACAACCCCCTGGCTCTTACTCATGTCATGTGTGACATTTGGTACATTGGATTGAGTATAATATAACTGTTGCTGGTGATGGTGGGGTGAAGATGGAGTGATGTGTCTCGGCTGAAACACAAAAAAGCATCGAGTAAAGACTACACTTCAAATTTTGTTACTGGAAGCATCAGTATTCACATATGTCGCGTTTTACATTCGAAGACATGTTATATTATTTTTCAAACTGATTTTTCCTGCGTCCTATAATCGAGGGAGTCTAATATTCAAATACGGTGTACATCGCTATGTATGAGGAAATCTGTTGCTTTCCTATACTAGATCTCTTACTATATTGAATTTGACCAACTCGTGTCATCAAATTTCATGGGATAAGAACTAGTAGCGAGCGAGGTTACATCAGCGAAGCCGGAAACCCATATTTGTCATGTAAATCAGGAAAAATTCACTTCTAACTACAAATTGACTCGGTTACAATAATGTGCTTGTGTGTGTAAGAAACCCTAAACCCTAATTATTATTATTTGAATGTCTTTAATTACATTTCTATTATATGATTACACTAATATTAGGATTAAAAAAGAACGAAAGGAGAGCATTCCTTACCGAATAAGCCTGGGGACTGTTGTCTGAAAAAATAATAACAGTATTCAGCAAAATGTGGAGTAGAATTATTAAAAGTTATATTACGCATAGTATAGCTCAAACTGATATACTTACAGACTTGATGTTGGTTGGCACCAGTATTCCCCGAAAATGGAATTCTGAGCAAATGGTTCGTTAAGGAAAACGAAAAACGCCTCGTAGGAGTTTGTTAGTTCCAAGAAAACGAGAGATTTATTCACACAACACAAATAATGTAACTAAGATGTAATACTATCATAATTACAGGTTATCGAGCTTGGCATGCTTCCTACATAAGCCGAGACATATCATAGCAGTGCTACCAATTATCACAGACGTAATTAGTGGAAAAACAGCGAAATTATCCATTTAAATAAAGGAATTACATCACATACATAACACGGAGTTGTATTATATGAAAATTTTATCTTCAATTGTACGACAATCTTACACCTAAATGGAGTTTGCGAGAAATGTATGTAACATTATTTAAAATAAAATAAATCAAAAATTTGCATCTAGTTTTACCCTGTGAATATAAGGGCAAATTCGTGAAATAATATCGCTGATGCAATACGCAAATTGGCGATTATTTCCGGATTCTTATTAACATTCCACTACGACTAGTCCATATACAAACTTCTACCTTCATGAATTGGACTGAATATTGTGCAATGCTATAACCAAAGATGTGATGTGTAAGACTTTTACATTACAGGTTATTTGCGATAAATTTTACATATTCCTTGTCATTTGTTCTTCTGATGAATTCTACTAAAAAATAATGCAATTTCAAATCGCTACATCAATAGCAGCACATAGATAAATGAAGAAGAATTCTGAGTTAATATCGAAAGGTAATGTTAATGAGGAGACGGTTTTACAAATAAATAAATATATAAATGGAGAAATGATGAGCGGGCTGTGATCTCACCGAGTCAGATTACGATAGGTAATGAACTTGTGAATAAGTGAAAGAGCTGGGAACAAGTAAATGATACTGTTAATGGTTAGAGTATAGTACCTTCGAAAAATCAGTCACATTAGGCTACGTTAGCTAACGCTAATGTAATTACGTTTTCGGAAGGACCGCACTTCTTAACGTGTACGGAGGGCTGGGTGGAAGTACAGAAATATATTAAATCTTATAAATGTAGTATACTGGGAAACTAGCAAACACACATTTGAGAACACCTATGTTGTCCTCTGAATAAAGTGGACTATCAAAAACTAATAATAAGTATTAAAAGTAAAAATAATAGTTAGAATAGACAGTTGTAAAACTAATTCTTACTTTCAAACGTTTTTATCAAAAGGATACAGTTGTGGTGGCGATGGATGATACCCAGGATTCGGCGCCCCTCTTGATTGTGTGTTCATTGCTTGGAAAAGTAGGCAACGGTATCAGGCCCGATTTGGACTTGAATATTCCGCAAGTTTTCCTTCACGATAATATAGACATTCCATTAATATAATATCGGAATATAAACGCGAATAGCAGGGATATTACAAGATGTCATCCAAGATTACGGCAGATAATCGCAGAAACTTAACAAACCTACCTTCTCAATTGTCCGCATGAAGGGACTATGGCTTCTTTCTCGAGTTTGTACCGGTTACGTCAAAATTGTGAAAGTACACTAATTTAAATCGTCCTAAAATGAGTAGTGAATATATTTATTCAGGAACTATAGAAAAAATATAATACAATTTTTTCGGTAATGTATAACAAGATTATTTTAAGTTTTAATGCACAACAAACAATTTGATTTTTTAACCGGTTTACCTGCACAAACACGGTTCACGATACACGAACGATGACGATTCAAAATTAAATCCTTCCTAGACTACGTTCATTCCAACAATCTAAAGTTTCCAAAAAAAATATTTCATAAACATCTTTCTAATGATATATTTAGATTTACATGGAATTCAGATAGGTATTGGGGTATTTTTAGCAATGGATTGTGATATTACGCACAGCACATTGCATGGACATGAGGCATT
This sequence comes from Halocynthia aurantium, assembly GCA_013436065.1. Lineage (NCBI taxonomy): Eukaryota > Metazoa > Chordata > Ascidiacea > Stolidobranchia > Pyuridae > Halocynthia > Halocynthia aurantium. Next base: position 33,933 of record QXVX01002155.1, on the reverse strand, counting down.
GCGTAAGAGCGTAGGAAATCAGTCACAAATTTGAAAAAAGTAATATATTTATTGCCGTGAAAGGATAATGAAAATTAGGTACATTTGCTTAGCATTATATGATATTTTATTTCGTTACTTTTCACATTTATCTTATAATACTTACTTGTAGATAGTTGCATTCAAAGTCTCGATAAGATTGGCTTTGGTTGCATTCACCTGTCAAAGGTTATGTGTGAGGTCAATTCATATTTTAATCAGCCAATCAGAATAGTGGAATTGAATTTGGAGGGCCTTTAAATAATTCTTGTCAACAAGTAGAAAGCATTTTTTGCGTTCTGCTCAACCTTCTATAGTAATTGTAATACTGTACGAGAATAAACTTGATTTGAATACACTTCAAAACATGCAGCATTGAAAGACCTTGCTAAATAACATTCAGTTTATGTAACCTGCAAGAGCTCACGATAACATCAAAACAAAATACAGTACTGTATACTTTTTATTAGATTTACCGGCAATTTTAATTTATAAAATCCGTTGCCCCACCTTCGAAGTAAACCTGTCCAAATGGGAGGCTCTGAAAGCCGCTGTTGCAAAGAAAAGTCAGTCAAACAATCAGAAAGCTATGGAACAGCATATGATAACGCAGCTGCCGTCACTAGGACTCCTGCAAAGCCAACGGTCACAGCTTTCTTTGATCCTCGCTCACCTTCTCAGGATTTCATTAGAACTCCCGTGGAAATCGAATGCTCTCCGATTTGCAAGAAACCTCTGAGCCGTGTCCAGCCCATGCTGAATGAACAGTCACAACTCAGAAACCGTAACCTTGGAAGTAGAGTGGATTCGGGCAATGGGGAGTCGACCCAAGAAACCAATGTCGTCACCTCAAATCAAATTACTGAAGAGACGTATTCAGAGGCGATACCGGATCCCCGATCACCGTCTTCCTCCGGAACAAGAACTCCGATCATTCACAAGTTTACTAACAGATCTGCGGAAAACGGCAGTCCCAAATTTACATTGCTCGACCCACGATCCCCCAGCGACGGCATCCCGAGGACCCCGATAGATTTTTCCGATGACCATGTCAGCACTACAGAAGAGGATGTCCTCGCCGATGAGAATATTAACAGGAGGAAAATGGTAACGCCCGTTAAACCCCGACGATCAAGTTTGGATAGCGATGGCAAGCAAGAATCAAAAACCTGGATTGAAGGAGCGCCGAAAATTGATATTGATCCTCGTTCTCCCTCGGTTTCTATTCCGAGGACTCCTCTGAGCGAAACTGAAAAAAATAAATCTGAATCCTGTGATAAAGCTCATAACATCGCACGCAGCCTCAACGATCCTCGCTCACCGACGTCCGACGTATCCCGAACACCTTTGAGTGTAATATTTGGAGGCAAGAAATTTTTATTGATTAGTTTAATCTTTCCTCCTCCAATGATATATAATGATTGGCATCAAATTGTGATATTCTTATGCAATCTAGTAAAATAAAAAGTTGGATTCAGTGATGGGATTCCCAAACTAACATCAATTTTACTATTTCAGAGTTGCAATGTTGCATATGCTGTAAGTCTGATTTGATAGTGTCCTTGAATTTCTCATTAATTCCCAAAAAAATGTCCATGCTAGTTCACTACTGCTATCAAGTGTTCAGTTGCAAATGTTTTTTTTCTTTACAGGCGCCCGAAACTTGAGACGATCGGTATTGATGACAAACGCTTTGCTTGCTTCACCATTGAACAGAAAACTTTCTCAGTCCGATCCTGAATGTGCAATGGCCGAGAAAGATCCTACATCGGAGATGGCTAAAACTGCAGAAGATATTGTTGAAGTTGTTGACGTTCTGCCAGACATTCTCTGTAGCGTTAACATGCTCGATGTGTCATGCTCATCAAGTATGGTTGCCAGTATCGGTAGTGATGTCGACTGTCTAGCACTGGATTATGACGAGCCTGAAGTAAGTTGTCAGGATGTTGACCGGATTCCTATGGCAGAAGACAATCTTGAAAATGAGGAAATGTTGGATACAGATATGGAAAGAGATGAAATTCCAGTAGATTTCACTGCTGGTATCATTGGAGAAGGGCCGATTGAAAAGGAAGAAAGTTTGCTTCCTTCCTATGTTTCCGATGAATTACCTGATGCGCAAGTTCAAGCAACTTTCCCAAACAAATCAGAAAAAGTCATGTGGGATGCACTGCCAGGGGCCCAGGAAGAAGATATGGTGCAACATGGTAATGACGATGTCCAAGTAATATCGATTGCTGAACCACAGTCTCCAGGTGATGAAATACTTCAAGAGAGTAATCTCTATGATGTAGTAATGGAAGAGAGGGGGCAAGATATACTCTGTACAAGTCAAGAGATGCTAGATATACAGTCCATGACAGAAGTTGAGTGTTGTGACGAGACACCAGCAGACTTGTGCAGTGGATTAGATGGACCTCAGCTATTGCAGGATAATCGTACATCGACTGTGGAACATAAAAATTCTTCACCCACTGAAAGCAACTTAAAAGTACTGCAGGAAATCGATGATGATGTTGAAGATGATAAATTGCTTTTAGATGCTGTGGAAAATTTCAAAGATACATTCAAGGGAGATCTTTTTCAATTCATCCAAGAAACCCACAGCGACGAAAGATTCGAAAAGGTCTTGGCCGAGAATAACTGCTTCAGTGCTGAAATACTTGAACTTGCTCTGGACGAGCCAGAAATTCTGGCTCATGAAACTGAACCCATGCGAATGTTGACCGAAGAGACTGAACCAGTGCCGCAATTTGACGATGTGTTAATGAAACCCCAGATTTTAACTACACCGGTAGTTGAACCAAATGTAAGAAATAAGCCTGAGGAAATCAGTGTAATCATGGCAGATAATGTTATTATCTATTCCGACGATACTGCCAACAGCTCCGTTGCTAACGCACCAATGGAAGCTGGAGTTGATAGTCTTGTATCAACAGCCACCGAAAATATGGCTGATTCAATAATGACAGAGAGCAGTATAAACCTCTGTCCAGATAGCTTTGAGGCTCAAGAGCCAACAACTACTAGAGAAAAAGCATCTTCTCCTGGACCTATGCAAGGTAGTCAAAGCTGATCTCGACTTGAAGTTTTAGTGTAGTGAGATAAAGTAATCCCCTCTGTTATATTTCTAGGCAACAGAAGACCGTCTGGAAAGCTTCGTCTTCCTTCTGCCATTCCTCAACGATGCAAGAGCATGAGCGTTGGGTCAGAACCAGAGTTCACGATTAACAGCGTTACTGCCGGTTTGAAAAAGACCAGTAACACCGCTATCGCCAAGAGTGCACACTTGAAGAAAAAGGCAAAGTCCTCCTCCGTAAGTGATGCCCACCCAGCAGAAGAAATTTCCAGACAGGATGATAATCAGTGGCAAAAGCATAGGTTTGTTCATCGTGACTTTATGTTGGCTTCAAATTATTGCACATAACACTGTATCATATATATATCAGAGTCGGTAACAAGTACTCCGCTCTCTGCAAAAGTGATACAAAAATTACTCTGCCTGGTCGATCGCCCCTGGCAGTGCTGTCCAATGAAAACAATTCACCGTCACCAGAGTTTCAGGTAATACAATTTTTCAAATCTGCCATAGAAGTTATGCTATATTTCAGAATCTATAATTTAGGTAGAAGAAATCTGTTTAACATAAATTAGTAGATCTCTAGAAAGGTAAACAGATACTATGTGCACTATAGTAAACAGTATAAAGGATACGCTCACTTACACACCTAGTTAGTCCTCTTTTAGAATGACTTTTTCATTCTTTGAAGAATAGTTATTGATTTTTATCAATCATGCATCAGTTCTGGTACTTTCTTCATGTGATTTAATCATAGAATATTTTCATATCTCTAGAAGAACAAGGCTGCTCTTAAAGCTCACTCAAAAAGTACAAAGTTACCTCGCTATCAGGGGACACCGCCAATATCAGTCAACCGTTCATTGTCCTTGAGCACCAGCGGTGGTGGTACAGCAAAGCGAACCAGGTCCACAGACAGATCCAGAATTGCGAACAGGCGATCGTTCAACTACGGGAAAGAAAACTGAGTCACTTGAATGGCATAAAACGACTAACCTAAGTGGAATTACCTTTGTCATTTTGTACATAGCACTGCCTTGAATGCAACACTGCAATAATAAGCTGAGAAAATAGAACATGTGAAATCTATATACAGTTCGTCTTTGGGTAGGAAATTGGTAAGGTAAAAACTGACTGGACCAAAGCAATAGATCTTTAGTAATAAGGTAGAAGCAGATTAGAATAGAGAATACATATTATGTAAGTAAGTAAATCAAGGACAGCAAACAAAGTAGTTGCAAAGGGGCTGAAGTGTGGCTGGTGAGAGCACAGACTGTCGGAGAGATATTAAGTATTGCGCAACACTAGCTGGATTGACAGAAATATCTCGTTACAAAATTTCAAGATTCAAATCTGTTGAAATTTCCTTTAATGAATTAAAGTGGTAGGAAAATATACAAAAGATCATAAAAGAATAACTGATGATAGTTCATAAAAAGATTGATTAACACTTCAAGGTAAGATTAATATAATAATGGAAACATGTAAGGAAGGTACTATTATATAAATACCAATCTACAAATGGGAAATATTTCTTTATAAAGTAATTGCAATGAATTGTGATGATTTATAAAAAAATACCGATTAACTACGTCTCCACAATGTTATGGACTTTTTACCAGAAGCATTCCTCCAGGTCAATGGTTCTCATCTAAGAGCCATGCCCAATTTCTGGGGGCCAGAATTATCACTATATTACTATTTCATGAGATTATCATGGTAATGAATATTTTTGTTTTAAATATATTACAACTGCAACTCACTAATATACTGTAAATGGTAAAATAATCTTTTATACCTATAACAGCTTAAAGAGGGCCATAAATTACGAGCCAAAAAAACGGGTTCAGATCCACTGCTCTAGGTACTTTTTCATCCCAGCTACTGAAAACCTATCTGAAAGAGAGGGATGCATGATTCGGACTAGTTAGGTATTCTGAAATCTTTCTTCAAATCCTATTTTATAGCAGTGATACTTATTTATCCCCAGATAATTTAAATGAGCTGATCGAGAATAATACATCAGGATATCAGCGATTTTGCAAAAGCATCATTATTTTCTAGGAATATGTTACTTTTTACAGTATATTTAACCTTAGTTTTATAGCAACCAGCAAGAATGAGATGGAACCTATATATCAATAGAAATAATTGTACACCAAATCAATATACTGGTTAAGTGTCATGAAACATCCCGGACAAGACTTTTACATTTGCCATGGTTCGTTTCCTATCCAGTGATGATATTGTATGAGTAGAATTTTATAGACAATTAATGATGGTAATAATTGTAACCAAATAGTAGTAGAGAATACAACAATAATGGGCGATGATATACTGACGTACGATTAAGAGAGACCTGTGAAACCCTAGCATCACAAATGATGCATTGATACAAACATGAACGGTGGGAAATGTTACTATTTGTTACTTACTTGGGAATATAGAGATAGGCTGACTAGCGTAGGGCTAGAGTGAATAGGGACAAGTCTCATGACATGGTGAGAGGAGAAGTGTAAGGAAAACTTAACAACAGTTCTAATAATAAGATTGTGACTTTTAATGCTTGCTTGTAAGATCATCGTAATAACAAGAATTGTGCATGCTGATATAAACCTATAATATAACTGAAAAATACAGACAGCAAATGTGTGATTGATTTATACCTTACTAAATGAGCATCGTTTGACCGAAGTATAACGTTTGTTTTATGTGACCTATTGATTATTGGACACAGAGCGCGGAGTTCCTGCCTTGTTATTTTCAGTGTTTTACACCAATATTTTTAACCCTACCGAAGGTAAACCGCAACAATTGCACTCTTAAAAGAAAACAAAGCATTGGGAATGCCACAGGACATAATTTGGTGGGGTAGCTTTAGCTGTTGGTATAACTATGTGAGTAAATCTGACATGAATTTCTAAAAACATGGAACTATCAAGTAAGAGTTAAAGGATTTGAAATGAAAAGTTGCTTCAATTAAGGGTACTAGCTTGCATGTATAGCATAAGAAAAATAGGTAGAATATTTAATACTATTAAATCAGCTAAGCGGATGTAGATCAAATCTATTCAATGGAAATATCAGAAATAAACAATTAAATCATTGGCTACGTATGAAAAGGTAACATAAAGACATTCACAAATACACCGATCACGGAACACATTATTATAGTGTGAATTGGTTAGTTAATACAATGGTCATTTTCCAATAAAAAGATTGTTATCAAATGAATTCGGATAAATTTACCTGAAAAAATATTCAGAAACTTCTCTACATGTTAGTGCAATCACCAGAGAAGCAAAATAATAAATAATTCGGTATCGCAAAATAGCTGTTAACTTCGTTTGCTGCGCATTCTTATATTATTGTAATTTTCATAGGTTAAGCTCTAGCATGCAGCAAATTCCGACATGGTTAATATGTCTGCAGTAGACACACTAGTCCCTCGTTATATGCGAGGGATGCGTTCTGAGATAACTCCACATAGCATCATTACCAAAAAGACACAAATACATTACCACAAGGCCATATAAGTTGTAACTGACGCCCCTTCACCGTCTGGGACCTGTTGTTGATTTGATGTTCAAGTTTTTTATCTAACGTAACTGATGTTCTGTGGTGAAGGCTCACAAGTAGACATAGGACGCATAACTCCGTAATAGCATAGCCTGGGTTTGCATATAGAGGGACTAGTGTATTGCAACAATGAAAAAAAATAAAACTTTACGCTCTACGACCTATGGGGCAAGATAGATGTTTTTGTATTTTCCACTTTATATCGTAGTGGTGATCCGTATACCTTACGAAATGTTACCAGCCAAACAAATTTTGAATTAGGACTAATTACACTCCTGAAATAAAAAACCTACATGCTATTGAATGGAAGTACTTGGAATGATGACTCTCCCATCAACATTGATCCGAAAGTCTCGTAGTACATTTGTGATTAATATTCTGCCATTCTGGTGCTGAAGATTAGGGAATAGATAGTCAATGTTTGCTAACATGTGAAAATAAAAGCAGATGGCTGTGAGAAGAGAAATTCTGACGAGACTATTCTAAATTTGTTAATTCCATAACCTACAGAATATATATATATATCAAGGTCTTGAAAAATTACATGTGTGTGAACCCAAACCGCACCAGTTTGAAAAATTCCACAAAATTCCCTAGCAAGTCGTGACTCCTAATGACATAGATGTAAATTTAACACTACTAAAAGTGGAGTTCAAAAACAAATAACAAGGCGATAAGATTTTGCTATGACGAGTATTCCAGTCGCATGGTGCAGGACATCATCATTGCTTCAGGGTAATTTTTCTTGTTAGTATTTACATGATCATAATGAACTTGTTCAAATCATAACATTTTTTTAGTGGCAGGCTAACTTGCTTAGGTACACAAATTAGGGAGCTTGTACCCGAATTCAGCTAAGGTCCCATTCCCCGAACTCCCAGTTTACACATCAGGGGTAACTTAAGTGGTATTTCGATACCCAGACCAATTTTTCATATTCATTAGGAAAAATGTAAAACCAAAATTAAAATATATGTATCATAGGTGTGTATGTGCGGATTTTTTCAGATTACGGGGGGTCTGTGTCCCTCACATCTGCGATGTGGAAGGGTTGACTGTAGATTTAATTTTGTTCCATTAACAAAATCAAGGCTGCCTATATATGTGTAATTAGAAGATTTGTAAATAGCTACTTTATATAGTAATACTATGTAATGAGATGTATGTAATCACAGAAGAGTTCAGTTATGTTTCGCAAGGTGACCTCTCATGTACCCGTTCCAGTAACCCAAAAAGCGTAGGAATATCGGGTCGTCGTCTATTGTACTTAACAAGGCTAACTGACTCATATGAGTGGTATGGTAATCCCATCGGGCAATGTTCGGCTGGGTCTTCAGCTCCAAATGTCTCAAATCATAGATAGTTCGGGAACCGCTATCGTATAGCGGTAACATGTTTTTTAGTGACGTCATCCCGTCATCAAACAGCTTACTGACAGTTTCGTGTGTGATTTTATTGTTAGAGCTCAGACTGCCACGCAGGTTTTCTTCTTCGAGGAGCGATTTAAAATCATAAAGTCCCAAAAGCGAATATATAAAGCCATTGAGTACAAAAGAGCTTGGTACAGTCGGATACTCTTCGTACCAGACGTACTTTTCCATGAAAATGGTCCGGATACCTCCCTTACTGGAGGGTACTGTAAATGGCAGCATGGCTCGTTTCAGCACCCGCATATACTGTTCTTTATTTTTGGTTAACTTATAGCCACGAGCTAAAGTAGAAAGAGCGTGGCCCTGGGCCATCGCAGAATGCCAACCGGGTGCTAAAGGCGGCAGTCCTTCTAGTCTGCGTTCCACCATGATAGGCCAGCCACCCGTTTCAGGGTTCTGATTTTTTATCAACCATGAGCAAGCATCTTGGAAGGGTGTTATGTGGTCGGTTGTCGATATAACGATGTTGTCGATGTAGCCAGAACCACGGAGAATCAATTTGACGACCTGAGAAAATCAACAGTCTTCTTTATTTCTCTCGACACAAGATAATAGGTTTTGCATTTATCGACAGGGTAAGGCAGCATAATGGACAGCACTTCTTATTTACCTTACGAATCCCAATTTTAATTTTTTTAACATTCCTCGTGTTCGTCAATCCGACACCCTTACGTAAATCGACCATCAGATCACGGGAGAAGTGACTCCATGTTTTTCTCTCCCCGATCCCATATCTGATGCTGGCATCTTTGTCATATTCGAGAAGTAACCTAAATATATATCAAGAAAATAGAAATAGTGGTTCAAAAGTTGTACTGCATCCCTATCATTGTACTTCTAAAACCTTAAATACAAGTCTCAAAAGTCACCATGCACATTGAGTCCTCTTTTCCTTTTAGGGTTTTCATTCAATCTAAGCACTTAGGCATAATCGAAAGCTGTCTTTGAGAGTTCAACACTAGTCACGCTGTATACTCGGGGGATACGTTACAAGACCTACAGAGGATAGCAAAAACCACGCACTAATTCTTAAATTGTGCACAAATTGAATTCTATGAATATATTTCAATATCCTTTCTTAGTTATGCAAATGGCGAGTTCTTACAATGCTCGACAAATAGATTTTTTGGTCTCAAGTCATAAGCAACTCTTTAGATCGCAGATTTAGGACGGCCTGCTCTTTGTCTAGTAAGTAGTCAGCCATAATCTAAGTGTGAATACAGTAGATTGTCTTCGTAATGGAAGCATAATGTAGTCCATATGCTTTCCTTAACTGTGTGCATTGATTATTCAAATAACTCTTTAGATCGCAGATTTAGGACGGCCTGCTCTTTGTCTAGTAAGTAGTCAGCCATAATCTAAGTGTGAATACAGTAGATTGTCTTCGTAATGGAAGCATAATGTAGTCCATATGCTTTCCTTAACTGTGTGCATTGATTATTCAAATAACTCTTTAGATCGCAGATTTAGGACGGCCTGCTCTTTGTCTANCAGGGGCGTAGCCAGGAATTTTTAAAGGGGGGGGTTCTGAAATTTCTAATTGCCAAGTTAATTGTCAATCGCCGTATAATGACGTGAATTTGTTATCGAATCGAAGGCGACATTGCGGTTAAATTAAACGATTACGTTAAAAGCGTTACCTTGATAAATAAATAGAATTTTTTTTTAAATTTAAGATTATTTTCAATTTTTTTCGTCAATTTTATTTTCTTTTTCAAAAGGGGGGGGCTCCGACCCTCAACCCCCCCCTGGCTACGCCCCTGCAGTCACACAATGATTAAACAAGGGAAAATCTGTGTAGGTTCAGAATGTGACACTATTGTACACGGAAAGTTGAGCTGATAAATGGCACAGATTGATGACAACAAAACATAGAAACTATGATAGAATTAGCCTGTTTCTATCATTATATGCTCTCAAATAGTAGCTCCATAATTGTGATTAATTATGAAATATTATAATACAATAAGTAGGTGCATTATAAATAGTCAGCGGCCGATAAATGCAATTTTCCTATTGCTGCATATTGCAGTAGTGATGATACTATATAATCCCGCAACATGTACCGATTCTTTGAACCAGAATATTTGACATAAATGAGGAAATTTAGCAGTCATTGTCATTGATCATGTTTGGGTGCACTACCTTTCGCAGTGATATCACTATTTATACATGTGACTAGAAGGAGTGCAATGCCCTAAGGAAAGGAATTTGACCTTGACTGACATTTTATTTTAAGTACTGAGAACGATACATACTGAAACAAAATTTGGCTAGGAGTTACTCAATGCTTATTTTATGCACACATTTGATGTATGGAAATTCAATTACTAAGCTTGTATAAATACTTCAATAATGAAGATAAAATTTCAATGTGATTGTCATTCAAGTAGAGTAGATTCAACTCAGAAAACATTGGAAACAACCTGCAGACAACCATGTAGTTTATATGAGTTATGTCACTGATAAATATAGCTCTCTGGCCATCAGCATATTCGATACTGTCGATCATATTTTCTTTAATATTGAACAAGCTTTGCCAACATACATTTGAAAATCATTGCAACACCACCGGGATTCATCGCTACGTTTGTATTTAAAACGTGCCTGAACGAAAAGGTAGAATCGATATATGCCAAATTTTGACACCTGTGGCATATCAGTATGAATAACAGGAAATGTACTTTACTTGTCTGATGTGTAGTGGATATAATACTGCTTTCCTTTCTCCGTGGTGTCTAGAATGACTGTTATCGACGCATTCGTGGTAAATTTAATATCGAAAGATAGAACAGACTCCATCGTATTTCCCAGAATAAGAGAAACTCCACTTCCGTAAGGCAGAGTGTCTGAAAATAAATTAACGGTTATAAAACCACAAAATTCCAGTTTATTATTATGATATTACATTACATCTGAATCGGCAAAGGTTCTTAAGGCTTATCTTGTTCATCTGCAAACCTCCATTTACTCTTTGAAGTGTTTATGAATATTTGAATGACATTATGTTACTTTATTAGCCAACCATACATGTGTAAAAAAAATGTGTTTTACCTATTTTCTCCATTGAGAGTTGCTGATGAATAAAATAGGATATAGGTGTCTAACATAATGCAAATACAAACCTGGAGTACTAAATTTGATCACTCTACTTTTTCTTTCATTGTCCAATACATTCTCAAACACACAATGATTGTTAGTAGATTTCCATACGGCCTGCAGAGAAGAAGAGTTTTCAATCTTAGCTACCTAAGACCTAAGTCACCACCAACAATCAAACTGGTATTGTGCCTTTCACTTTTAACAGCAACTTTAATCAAAAACATTCATTTCCAGTAACAATTTCACCTGGATCTTTTACCATTGAGGTATATCTTATCATTTTCATAATAATGAGTGCCCATTTGCTCATTATATCGAGACTATACCATAGACCAGGGGTCGGGAATCTTTTCATTGCAAAGAGCCAAATATTAAATTTTGATCTAGTTTAAAAATTGAGGAGCCATATGAAAAAAATATCATGGTATACTTCATTGAATATGCATCCAGTGTAACTGAAATAATATAACTTTTGCATTGAAAATGTCTAAAAAGATGCTAAGATAGTTAATAAAACATTCTTTCAAGTATTCTCCATTTAAAAAAGGTTTTCCACGACATGCAATTTCTTGCGCAGCCACAAAAGTAGCAGCAGTAACATTACTTGATGATTTTAACCATGAGGCAAACGTATTCTGAGTTTCAAGAATATCTTCTATGTCTAACTAAACTAGAATTCAATTCACACATTTTCAAATGGAACTATTTCCGTAAAATATTTAAGTTTCTAAGAGCCACATGAGAAAGCTCAAAGAGCCGCAGGTTGCCGATCCCTGCCATAGGTGGAACTATCATTTCAAATTCCAGATGTATTAGAATAAATTACTACTAAGGTAATTATAAATGGAATAGGTTAACTACTGCACAAATTCCAGAATGACTTTTTGATCCATCTTTCACCTTATTTTAATGAGTATATTTCAAAACGAATATGGGTACCAGCCCAGTTTTGATATTATGTATCTAGTGAGAGTCTTTCACACCATTGAGACAGTGAAACTTATATTTCCTGTCTCAGGAATTGCATCCAAATCATATCCTTCCATTCAATTTCAACTATTCACTATTTGACAGCTGAGTTCCACCATCTACCAATGACAATTAATGATATTCCCTATATTCAATGCAATTCCCCAATACCCTGTAATGTTAGAATAAGCACCTTGAACATTTTGATGACCAGAAAAATAATATTCAAAATAATTTTCCTTGGCATTCACCACCACAAAATTTCAGCAAAGTCATTCGAAAGCCACAAATCTGCTTACATACATGAAATGGATGTAGTTATGAAGACAGCACTCAGGACAACTTCTGAACGATAATTTCAGTTGTAAGTATAAAAAATATCTAACATTTTTCAAATTAACTGTGACAAAAGCATCTGTGCGCTGAATGCTTGTGCAATTGTTACTGTTTCCAAGTAATTTGCGCGCAATCAATCTCTCGTGACTATTGGCATGTTTTAATACAATACAGGAATGGTTGCATTTTACAGAGTAAGGGATTCCCGGTAGCTGAGATTTTGCTTTATAATTTCCTCTGGGCGCTGGTTTCAAAACACATGCTGATAGATTAGATGAAAAAGAGCTCTACCTTGCAAATATATTCAGTTATTTATTAATTACTGAATAAACCATGGAACACATTGTGATGATTTACAACACATATCGATACCTTGGCAAACCTGGTGTGCTAACAATCAATCGAAGACATGTTTTAATGATATACAGTCAAAACCGTGTACGGCAGTACGAGGCGCAACAGAAAGTAATAAATCAGAAACCTGCAGTCTTCTTTCACCGTCCTCATACACGGTTTTCCGGGGTGGTTTTTCTGTAATGTTTTTGCTGTAGTGACTCAAACCGAACTGTGAAATTTGAATAGGGTAAAAATATCCTTGTGGGCCCCACTGAGTTGAAAGAGGAACACCTGTGCGGAAGATATTGTGAAATGTCATGAAAAGCAAACTCAGAAATTGACAAGATATAAAAACAAGGAAAACGAAGTGCCAAGGGTAAGTTATAATCAAGCACTTCACCAGACTATTTTAAGGATGGTGAAAACCAGGGACAGAATTTGGATTTTGAGTATTCATTGTACAGTTATAATTCCAAAAATTCTTTTCTTCATCCATAAACACTATAGGAACGGTTGTAAAATGAGCATGCATGAGTTTCTGATAACCAATTACGGTACATGTTGATCTCTTGGTCATGGAGCATTGTCAAATCCAGATACCAGAAAATATTATGAAAATACTTTTTTATCTCAGCTTGACTATCACACGTCAATAAAATTGTCAAACCTTCTATCCCTGTAATGCATTTGACTCTGTCTCTTGATTCCACGTTGTAAGATTCGAAGGTTAAGAAGACGCCATTGTGCGAGTATTTTTTCTTGCTGTCGTATACAATCTGATCAATAAAAATTAGACCAAAATCAGAGAATTCTACATGTAGCAATGCAACACAAAGATAATTCTACAAGATAACAAGACTATGTTATGTTTACCATGAATGTAATTGAAAAGTGACAATAAGCAGTGTAGAACTGTAGTTAATGAACAAATTTTTAATATACGTCTTTATGTAACAGATATAAAAAAATACATACATGTATTTAAGAATAATTATGACACATGTCTTCTAATAGAGCTGTCTTTGGTGCGACCCGAAGCCATGGGGTTGAGTTGATTTTGTTTATAAATGCAGTCTATACCACTTTTAATATTGTTGTCAAACCTTATGTCACTTGCAAGGCCAGGTCAATGAATACATGTGTGTGTGAATAGAATAGTTGAAAAACTAAATTGATGTGTCGCGAAATGATGTAGGTTTAAAAAGTGTGTCACCAACTGGGAAAGTTTGGAAAGCTCTGCGTTAGAGAATACTAGTGCTTTCTGTGATTGAAGGAGGAGCTTAGAAGTAAGAGTAAACGTCCCAAGTATATGGTAATTTTCAGCTGTGTGGTGCTATCTTGAAATCATTTTATTCAAGTGCCATCAATATTAGAAGAATCAACCTTAAAACTACCAGGCAAAACAAAACGCTCCCGCACTAAAAATGTTAAGGCTATCTAAGCTATCTGAACATAATGATTCGGATCAAGGATCAAACCTTTGCATAACTTTGTAAAAACTCAAAACGATCGTATCCATCGAAATGCTTCAGTTTCCCATAGACCTCGAAGTATTTTTCAATAAAAGTCCAAGGCATGAAGACGCTTTCGGTGTCGCCATCCTTCTCCCGAATGCAATTGACGGTGTAGTCGTCATTGATTATACAATCGATTGAATCAAACTGCGCAGATATTGCCTGTTGCAATCCTTCTCCTTTGACATCATCTCTGTTAATTAATTTTCCATTTTCATTCACATGTCTTTCTTCTTCGTACTCCAACACCCATCGTTTCTTGAGCTGGGCGAGAACCTCCGGAGCTATGTCCACGGCATCTGAGATTTGCTTTTTATCGACGTGATGATATGTTGTGGAGTCACAGTAGGGAAAAATGTGGTAGAAACCGAAGACACCACAAATGATTAGGATTGTGAAAATTGTTACAATAGCACGTGGGTTGATCAACTTCTTCATCCACCTAGCCGTTATGCGGAACATTGCTAAGTAGATAACTATTCAAACAAGTTACCATTTTCTGTACAAAATGGTCTAATGGTCTACTATAGTTGATGTGTATATATGAAAAAAGAAAAGATGATGAATCACCAACATATATACACAAAGGAGATGAGCGTTCCAGCCGTGCCCCTATAAGCAGGGCTACCATCGATCTGGAACCAAAAAGGACGACTGGGAAAAAATAAGATTCACCTTCCCAAATACACTGCGGTACACCTAGCATCATCTCAAGCCACACCAGTGTGCACGCGGAGTACTGATTAGGCTAATGTAACTTGTTAGTCGAGATGAAAAATTTGTATTCAAAATTGTTGCGTTGCTGAAAATAGGCGAAAATAAGGACAAATCTTAGAAATAAGGACAGTATGGCAGCCCTGTCTATAAGCCTTCAAGGAAAAAGCTATTGTTGGTATATATCCAGATATTGTTTTGACCTGGGTAGAGCTGTTCTAAGTGGAATTACCTCTAGACCCAGGCTCTAGTTTTCTTTGTTCATTAGTTATTTTGTGATGGATCTGGGTTAAATTTGAATTAACAGGTCTACAGATAGCAGTAGTCAACTGTTCTCTCCATGAATTAAGAATTTTGTTTTTGAATGGTCATTCCAGACATGGTATACAGAAATTATGTGCTTTTCTATACTCCAACCCAATTATGCCACTGAAAGATTATAAAGCAATTAGTAAGCCTTAAAAAAATATTGCAACCACATAAACTCTTCCGAATCGACTGACTATGCTGCCATGACTATTTGGTACTCCTGCCCCTAATCCTCAATTAATACCCAATCACACCAGTAGTGAAATCTTCTCTTGGTAAATCCAACTAATGTTCTATTCTTTTAACTGAACTCAGTGAAGATTGGATACGTGGAATACGGAACGACACCAATATGCTATCCACCTCCCCTACTTTTCATTAGTTTCATGTCGAGTTGGAAAATATTTAGAGACTAAAATATAGGACATTTCCGAGAAAATATGGACGTTCAGTGTGGTTTGAAGTTCATTACTCTCGGTCACCGGGATCTGACATCATTGCATAGTCTATGTACCTACTAGTCTAGTCTGGCAGTACAATCGTTTCTCTCGTTTGAGGTGAGAGAATATGAACAGCGACATCCAGTGTAACTTGAACACTTTCCAGCATGTGCCTTAGGTCTACTCTAATGTATATAGAGGACTATTGTATACCTATAAAAAAGTCAACTCCGTGAACAGTCCATCAAGATCAAGTACAACTAGAATTGTGCACAATTAGGAAGAACTCCTGTTGTTCTTAATTGTAAAATTACCACCACTACTATCACCCTACTCTAGGCATTGCTTTCCAGTATAACCTAACCTATAATTTGCTAAACTTAAATTTCCTTTCGAGTTTTACCGAATCGTCTATGCCACAGCATTCAATATATTTACTTTACCTTTCAATCTGTATAAAACTCGGGACTGATCTACAAGATTGTTATTTAACATGAGCTAGCAAATAAAGCAACAAATGCAGAGGCCTGAAGTTTACTGAACAAAGTCTATTCCAGATCTAAAATGCATGATATTATCATGTAGCTGTAGCTGGAGTTGCAGCTGTTGCTGGTGCTGTAGCTGTAGCTGTAGTTTCGCCAGTATTCCTTGTATATATCACTTGAGATCTATGTTTCACCACCAACTTAATCAAACCTGAAATTGTAATCAACATTAGTATTGATCCAAGTACAGATTAGGATATGTGACTTGAAAAGAAGAAATTTCACTAAAGGTGAAAAAGCACAGCATAATGCAGGCCAATATTTTTCAAACTAATCAAGTCAGTTCACTTGAATGACTTGCTAGTTGGATCAGCTGAGACTCCATTTTACTCGGCCATGATAGTTTATTTTTCACTACATTAATGATTCAATGTTGATTTGAAACCATCTGGATTACATTACTTCTGACCCGACACAGTTCAAGTGAATCCAGTAGAATTCGCATAATACTGTACATGCACAGATAATAAATTCAACTGCCTTGGGACCGAGTTTTTGCATTTAGAAATAGCCGGTTGAAAAATCCGAAACCCGCTTTATAAATCCATTTTGTTCATGCTAAGTATTCCATTTTCTAATGATTTCTGTTAATAAGAACTGCCTTAGTGTAATATCATTCGATCCAAAATTCACCAATTTCATCAAATTAAGCTTTTTCAAACTGGGATTATCCCAGTCAGTCGCCTGTTGTGTAACAATTGTGTGAAAGGTATCGAGGGATTATCCCTCGTATAACTGTGCTGCACGAACGTTTTCAAACATTCTCCATTCATTTACACCCGAACAAGCCTCGTTGTTTCGTTGTTTTGCCTCGCATGATTCACAACTACATTGTACTAAATCATTTGTTTCTTTTTGTACTCATTTTTATCGTGCCGCTTATTAAATCCAAAATCGCGGATTTATTAAGCGCATTCTAGTTACTGTATATCAAGACTCTTCCCCCAATATGTTTAAAAACAAACACATCAGTGGTAATATACACCTCTATTGCAATGTGGATGAATATTTCATAGTTATCAAAAGTTTAAGTCCCATTTACTTAATAATACATTGCATTGGGAAGGACGGATCTTCAAGGCACAAAATGCACAGAAAACACCACAAACCTTTATGCAATAGCTCTTGTAAAGCAGCCCTTGCCAGCGAGCCACGTATTTTTAATCTTTCTGATACAACTGCTGGTGTGATCAGTTTGTAGCTGGGTACCTATAAATACTTGTCATATTAATATAATTACATGCAGCATAGGATGAAAATGAAGACGAGACTGACACGAACCTCTTTGTAGAGCTTATCATAGGTTGCACTGTCGAACAAAATTAGGTTGTTCAGTTTGTCACGAACTTTTCCTTTCGACCACTTCTTCTTTTTAGCCTTTCCAGAGCCAGTTGGCTTGGCTTTCTGGGTAGGCTTTGCCGACTTCGCCGAATCCTTTTTAGGGGGCTATAAAAAATAAATCATGGAAGTGAAAATAATGACCAAGCTGTGGACAGATATGTTAATTGATGGATACCCGAAACACAAAGAAGAGGGGATGGTATACTGGTATATAAGGATAATTCTGAGTTGAATGGAATAATACCAACATTGAAAAGGTATTCCTAGTTCAGGGTTTGAGTTAAAGCAGGTGGTGCCTATTTTTTGACGTAGTGGTAATGGTGAAAATGAACCGAAGCTAGTAAAAATCTCATGGCATTCAGTCCTCACGGGAATATGCGATTAATTTTTTTTATCAATAACAAGAAACGGCTAAGGGAAAAATAATATAAAAACTGTACACAGAATGCTGTGTTGCATTCCGTTATTCTAAAGAACAAATGTAGAGCAAGCAAAATATCCAAAACAGCCTACCATGTTGATGAGTACAGCGTGAAAAGACCGAAAACTCCCGGATGTCGATGTAACTCACGTGAAGAGCCGAATATAATACTATCCGCCAGCGGTAATTCTAGGAATTTGGAAGTTAAATTGAATTGCTAATACTACTATTGCAGAGGGATCTAAAAGTATACTGTAACCAAGTAAAAAACACATTACATATTATACATTATAGTTTTTTTTTAGTTAACACAGCTTGATAGCTAGGAAGGATAGTCAATGCAATAAGGTAGCGGTACCAGGTCAAGAGTGTCTACTGGGCTCTTAAAAACTCCGAATATCCAAGATAAAAATGCAAAGCACGACAGTCGAACCGACCCGACATTTTACCCGGGGCTCATTTTCGATCGCGGACGAAGAGATAAGCTTATTACGAGGCGTTCCACTTGTTACACATCAGCGACTCCTTGCGTGAATCATATCCTGGTCGGACCACAAACTTACTTGTAGGATAATCAGATCCGTCCATGACATATATTCAAACATAAGTTGGGAATTTTCAGTTAACACACGGATTGTCAAGAAGACGCAATCGAACAAAGTTGCTTTAGCGGACCGCATAATTTGAAGCGTCCCGAACCCCGGGTTTGATGACGTTTTAAAATTGAATGCTTGAAACGGATGTTTTCAATGGGTAGTGGTTTCTCAGAAAATAAATTCCGTCGCTGGTTTCGTGGAATACTTTATTTTTGTTGTTATGATCATTTTACAATTTCCTGTAATGTATGAGAATTTTCTATGTTACCTACTACACAATATCGTCTATCGACTCACCGCTCGAGGTTAAAATCCTTGAGCTTACACTTTCATGGTTTCCTTTGGTGTCTACTTAGCATTCATCGTATAATTTCTAAGGGTAGAAGTTTTTGGAAATTGTAAAATAATTCAGAAATTCAGCATCTCTTCATATTCGAATGATGGCAAACAACAGAATATTGCGTGTACTGAAGTTCAGCTAAACTTTCATTTACATCGCATTATCTCGTTGTATGACCAGAATTCCGGGATATCCTGTTTTTGCCAAAGGTTTGCCATTGATGGAATTTTAATTACAGTGGTTGCTTTATGGACTTTCATATCAATTTCAATTACCTTCGTATACATAATCGTGTCTATATATACATGCCCGGAAAGAACAATTCTGACCACTGCTTTCAAAACTTCCACTTTGGGTTGGCATGACACAGACTGTCCTAACCCCTTTGACAAATGAAATGGTAGGAGTAAATGAAGATAACAATAGAGGATTATATAATGATAGAACTACAAAATTACAAACCGCAATGTGTTGTATTAAAAATAGTGTAAAATATAACCATTCCCAGTTGCGAATGTAGAAACTATGATTTATGGCAGCAATCTTTTACGTCAGAGCTCACAGGTCTTCAACATTCTTCAGGGTACTCATATTGCGTCTAATATTTTCCAAATCCGCTTCTTTTTGTTTTAATTTCTCCTTCAACTCGCTTATTCGATTCGTTTGAGGAGATTGCTGATCTACTAGTACGCGTGTCGAGCGTCTAGGAGATGTATATTTTGAACCACGCGGTTTCTTGCGTTTAGGACGAGCAAAATCCTCACTGTTGCTTTCCTCCAACTTGGCTGTAAGCACGAAATCCCGCCAAGCATCACACCCCGTTTCATCCTCGTTATAATCGATGTTTTCTAGGAAATGTACGTTAGGTGCTGAGAAAGATTCGCTCACGGTGTTGTCAGCAGCCGAAAAACTTTCTGTTCCTCTTTTATGTGGTTGGTCCACATTATCGGGTTTTGCTGGGAAAGATTTGCTCACGGTGTTGTCAGCAGCCGGAAAACTTTCTGTTCCTCTTTCACGTGGTTGGTCCACATTATCAGGTTTTCCCTCCCTGTTCAAAGGGGTGATTGTGGAAGATTTCTCGTTTCTTCTTTTTCTCAAGGAGTCAGATACAACCTTGGGTTCAGCTCTGAATTTCGGACCCTTCATTGTTTTCAAAGACTGTATTCCAGCGCAAATGATTGCTTTAGGAACGTCAGTAAAACTGCAAGCTTTCGGAGTATTTTTAAGGGTACTAGATGAAAGAGTGGGTTTGTGATCTGCTTCCAAAACTAAAACATTTTTGGGATAACTGCCAAACCCTTCTATTCTACGAATGTACAGTCTTTGGCACTTGGTCAATGGATCTCGGGGTAAACAACGGCTTGGGCAAGTATAACACGATTCCTCCGAGGCTAAGCTATGTACGCTTAGTATTTTCATTTCGTTATCTTCTTCCACTTGGTCTGCTCCTTCGTTTTCATCTTCCACAAGGGTAGACTTATCGTGTCTCAGACTTATTTCACGGTCATCATATTCTGTGGAATCTGAAAGCCGGTATTCATCCCTCAAAACCGTCATGTCCACACTACTTGTATCATCACACTCAATACCGGATTCGGGAGAACCGCACATTGATAGTTCTGTCTCTTTTTCCGGTGTCATATGTGTAAAATTGTCGTTACTATGTCCGGTGACAATTCTACCACGATGTTGTAAAACATCTGGTGATTTTGCTGAATTTTCACCTAATTTAGTTAAAGATAGACTGTTGTTATTCGAGTTGAACGTTTTCGTCGATGACTGTGTGATGAGGTAATCTGTTCTTCTATAATATGGCAGTATCTTTTTGCTTTCTTCGACTTGACGCGACATTGAACCAAGGTTTTCATCTTCAGTGCTACCTTTACACACAGAGAAAGATACGCCTTTTCCAGGATCTCTCTGTACGACGGGGATATATATGAAATGTCGATTTTCTTTCTGCATTGGTTATGACTTGATTGTTCATTGAGGAGTAAGTCAAGATTATCCTATGGTAACAGAACACGGCTTTCTATAATTTTTCAATATATAGGCAGCGTTACGTTGATAGCAAATAGTATTTGTATATTATTCACTTTCAACTTTCAGTACTATAGTAGTTATGCGACTTGAACATGCGATGATCAGAATATACAAAATACCCGAGTTTCCGTAGTGAACCATGGTCGATAATTCGAAAAATAGGGTATAAGAAATGCAAACTTTATTTACAAATGAACGCCCATAGGGTTTAAGTATGTGAACTGTTCATTTGTGATTTCATTTAGGAAATTTTTATAGTTGAGCCGCTGTGGTTTGTTCGTAATTAAAAAATTCAGATGTTCCGTGAAAAAAAATCGGAGAACCCACCCGTTGGTGTTTCGAAGAGGCTCTTTCACGGAAATACTTCGGAAGCAACTATAAATGCATCATTAAGACATATCTGCTATAGTTTCAACAAACAGCGAAGATTGATCATTTCAATTCTATTAAGGAAACATGAAACTTTAATGTTTATCGAATAGTGATTTAACACGAGAACAGCATAGGTGATATGAATCTTCTTAGCTCACAGAAGTTATTTTAGGTAATACTGTCTGCACTTTTGAACAGCACTAAATTTTTGTTCAGCAGCTCACTATCTACAGGATTCAAATATTGTAGAATCTCAGTGGAAGCAATATATTACTAATACTAGATTATTCCACAGAAAAGACTAGATGCTTGAAAAAGGGTATTTTCGTATTTCATTCAAGAACAAATTTGACCTATTTAAAGGCTTCATAAAACCACTCCTCATATGCTAACAAAACAGTTAATCTTTTGTTCTCATGGCTTAGTTTTTGTATGATTGTGACAAACATGATATTGTGTAATTATGTTTATTTGGTTGTTATTGTTAACAACAAAAGTGCTTTTTCAAAGTTATATATTCCTATTCAAAGTGAAAATTGGGTTAAACTAAGGAAACTGACCAATCCAACATAAGTGTCATAAAAAAGCATATGGATATATCTTGGCAATGGGAACTTATACATCAAATATACAATTTGTTTATGATGTACTGATGTAGAAGATATATTTGTTTGAATAGCTGCAGTTTTTCAGATTGATGTCACTTATAGAACAACATAGAACCTACACACTACATTTGTTGCAAGTATTCTTCATTTTACAAAAAAATATCTTTCACAGTAATACTGTTCTGCATCTTTACTATAGATATCATGAGATCCATTACTGTTGTTTGATACTGATTTCCTGCTCTATCCAACAATTTCAATACACACTGTAGCTAAATAAACAGTTTATAAACTAATGTATCACAGACACTTTTTGGTCACACTTTTCCCTTGCATCCGTGAACATAATCGGCTACCATGAAGGATTCAAAGTTACTATAGCCTAATATTTAAGAATGTATTCAAGATTTAGTCAAATATTCTTTTTATAACTCTTTCTCAAACTCCAACTTCATAACTTTCTTCAAGTAAGTCAACTCTCTTGTCTTTCAGTTTCTTCATAGAACTATACTACATGAATCTAGCTGTTACTAATGAAGAGAACATTACGCAGTTGGGAACTTGACGTAGTGTAATGGCTTTTACTAACCAAGTTCACCCAGAAGATAAAGTTTCAGCATATTATATACACCGATATCATAAGTCACAGAAGACTACCTTTTTGTAACATTAAAAAAAGTACAATTGGCATACTGCTGTTCATCTTCAGCATATGTGCTATCTACCATTATCATATCTGAGCTTCTAGTATACAAATAACCTTCATGTTGTTAGTACATGTATGTACTATGTACATGCAAGTACATGTCAATCATCTTGCTACCATAATAACCATATCATTCCTCTCATCAAACATTCAGCACAATATTCCTCCCAGAATAGTTTTCACAAAAGTGCTCAAAGATGCTAATGTCTCACTGCATTATTATGTTGAGTAATGCAAATAGGATAGTTTGTAATCCAAGTATCTTCAACTATCCATGAATCAAAAAAGATATTTAACCTTCCAACCAATACACAGCAGAAGAAAACTATGTCAATATCCTGTTGCTCCCCTGACACTCTAACACTCCATGAATTTACTGAAATACCTGTTGCCATTTCACGAACTACTGTTTTTTCCCAGCAAGTTGCGAGACCTTTGCTGCACTAATTTGCTGTTCCTTTGCTTGGTAATTTTATAATCGACAGACTATGGTATCACGTCACGACATTAGTAATTTTGCTACTGTGAAATCAATTTTACTATTCAATACATCAATGCGCTATGAAGCAAGAAGTACATCATTTTTATATTGCTACAAATTAATTCAAGCCTGTTTACTTAGCAATGCAATAAACTTGACTAAACACAATATTCGCGTACTCACTAATAAACTGTAAACTAATTGTTTAATGGGTGTTTTGATATTTAGAGTATATTTTTTAGCCTAAATCTTTTTTTTTTGCAAATTACAACTTTGCAAAGTCCGTTTTCATCAACTATCAAAAAAAATGTACAGAATCGAATATGGCGATGAACAACACAACACGTCTTTCTGCTCGCCATGTTTTCGGCCATACCACTTACCTCGAGCATGCGCAGTGGTGCTTTTTCATATTGGAGACATCTTGTGAGTTGCGAACATTGAACAGATAACCCCTGATAATTAATAAAACTCCTACATAATATAACAATGATATTCTTATAATGTTAAATAGCGCAATTTTTCAGCAGGCATGTTTTAATTTCGGTTTACAGATTCTGCAAAGAAAGTAACAAGCTCTATTCACAGAAGCTATAAGCTTACAGCCAAGTCGGTATTAACTAAGATTATATTCATGTAGATTAAACGAATGTTAAAAAAATAGGCAAAAAAATATCTACCGTTGACTATGAATGTGTTTTTAGTAGACTACTTGGTAAGTGTTTGTTTGTGAATGTGTGTTTTATTGGACACTAGAGGGATCGTTTCCCAAATCAGTCTTTTTCAACGTGTTGTAGCCAGAATTATTGGCAAACTGTTTCTGGGGCAAAAATTCTCCTTTTTTGACCATTCAAGATGGGAGCTTACAAGTACATGAATGAAATATGGCGTAAAAAGCAGTCGGATGTCATGCGCTACCTTCTCCGTATCAGATGCTGGCATTTTCGTCAGTTATCGGCCGTACACAGGGCACCCAGACCCACGAGACCCGAGAAAGCACACAGACTTGGCTACAAAGCTAAGCAAGGCTTTGTCGTTTACCGAGTTAGAGTGCGTCGTGGAGGCAGAAAACGACCAGTACCCAAAGGAGCTACCTATGGAAAGCCAGTTCATCACGGTGTTAACCAGCTTAAGTTTGCCAAATCATTGCAATCCGTTGCAGAAGGACGTGCCGGCCGACATTGCGGTGCCCTACGGGTTCTTAACAGTTACTGGGTAGCTCAAGATTCAACCTACAAGTACTACGAGGTCATTATGGTCGATCCAATGCATAAAGCGATTCGTAGAGATCCAAGCATCAACTGGATATGCAAGGCTGTGATGAAGCATCGCGAGCTCCGTGGCCTCACGTCCGCTAGTCGCAAGAGTCGAGGTCTTGGTAAAGGTCATAGATTCCACAAGACAAAGGGTGGATCGGTGCATGCATCCTGGCTCCGAAGAAATACTGTTCAAATGCGACGTAAGCGCTGAATGGAATAATGAAATGTTACCTTTTTGGATTGTAACTTGGTTCCATTCAATTACATGACCCAAAAATATCACAACTCTTTTTTGTGTGTTTTGTAGTTTAGTGTCAGTGAAAAGGAAAAATGCATCAAAAATATCCCAAATTTGCTTAAGACTAGGCAGACTACAGTTGACACATTTTATGCTTCTCTGGGATTCGAATGTAGCCCATGTGTAGATATTAGTTTTGCACAGAAGATCAACATAGAATATGTGTTATGTGAAGCATGGTTAATTATGATTACTTGGAGTGTAATGTGACGAGATCAGGAGGCACATCTAGAAAAGCCGAAATAAGCAAGCATAGAATTCAGCTATGGCTACAATGCGGATAAGATATTAGGTACTAGTTTAGTTGTGGTCCCCTCTGGAACCCAGTTTTGAAGTGCAAAGATACAGTGAGAAATATACGAAGAGGAACTACCCAAACCAACACGTTGTGATTATCCCTTTCAATTAACATCACGATCGAGATATATAAACTTCCACCTTCTCTAGGCTTATTTCACATCTGAATTCCGTCAAAATTATGTTTAGTTTTTTGTTATTTTGAGTAGGAAGGCAGCAAGAATTACCCTTTTTCCATACAACCAAATAAAAAGCAAAAATATTCATGGAATTAGTAGTCATATTTTCAAATTGAAAAAATGGTAATCTATTTTTACACTACTGCCAATGGAGGCTATTGTGAATGAGGACAATGATATCACTATACACAACAACAGCAACTATATTATTGAATAGGTAAGCAAACCCTTTAATTAGTTGTGATGTTAAGTAAGGTAAAAACTTGGCAGATATTATAGTAGAAATAAAGGAACAAGATATAAAATGCATAGGATACTAAATAATAGTTTTATAATAGACTATGTTATGGTACATGTTCAAACAATAATATTTTCACTAATAATTCTTCAAACAAATTGGTACCAAAACAACATAACCTGTATCCAGTTCCTTCTACCTAACAAACAATATATAAAACACTCAAAATTGCTCCTATACAAGTTTGATTCATTAAACTTTGTATGAACTGTTGCAGATAGATCAGGTACCAAATATTAAATATGTACTATAACTGCAATCCATTAGAGATTACACTGTATCGTTACCGATTTCTCTTGTAAGGAGCGAGTATACAATCTGTTTTGGCTTCTTCAGGATCAAATTTATACAATCCATGTTCTTGTATGTAATTAAGTACAGCATCGGGGACTAAGTACTTCACACTATTATTTCTTCCTAATGCCCGCCTCACTTTAGTGGAACTAACATCATTGTTAATCCAGTCAGTCAAGATGTGTATGTTGCTTTGCAGGCTATGTAGCAGGTCATTTTCATAGACGAGTTTTGAAGGATTGAAGTTGATCCTTTCGATTACTAGCAAACCAAATTCTCGAATTATGGTCTGGATATCTTCATCGAGCCAAAGATTTGGAGTTACGAATGACTCTAGTAAGTCGGCTCCGCAAACAACCATGAGTCTAGTGTCCTGATTACCTTCGTTGAAATGTTCCCTCATGTGGCGCAGTACCTCAGCAGTAGGAGTCCATTTGGACTGTTCGCTTTCCCAAGATGTCACTTCAATCCACGAACTATTCTCAATTGCCAGGTTACACATTTTTACACGATGCACTGCACTTTTTAGGCCCTTTTTACCATATGCATCAGCCACTGGAGATATCATTCCTGAAATCTTTTTAATTGCGGGGAATTTCCGCCTGATATAATCTTTAGATATCTCGAACATCCTCAAATGCATATTAGTAATTGGATTGTACGCACCGCATAAAATTAAAACGATGCTTTGTATACCCTTCATGCTGTTCGCAATATCATTGTCATCATAAATCCTGCTGATTTGTGGATGTGCTCGAGTCTCCAGTCCTGGATTATTGCTCGTGTTTTGAATATTTGTCTCATTACCACCGGTTGTGGTTAATACATTGTCCATTACAGATTTATCACGAATTTCATTGCTTTCAGCATAAGAGGATGATGACTGAAAAGGTATTTTTTTTACTCCACCACTGCCAACTGTTAGACTTTCACTCAACAATGGTTTCAGGGCAAACTTTGCAGGATTATCACCTAACTTTTTCGGAGTTGATTGTCGCTGCTTTTTGATACTACGCGGCCTGCTGCAACTTTCTTCAGTATCTTTACCCTGTGAATCATTCAAAGCCTGTCTTTGTTTCCGTTTCATATTGCTTATTTCATCCGAGAACAGTACTGTGTAACTGGCAATCGTCGGGTAAAACACACCAGTTAAATTCTTACAAATTTGGTATCCAACTAATCTACGTAACATCAGCTCTAAAATACTGCACACTGTTTGAATTGTGTACAATATAAGTATGCTGAATGATTTAGATACAACGTCGTTCGTCCTCTGCCGTGATATCCTCACACAGTTTCCAATCAGCTACCGGACGCGGACATTAAAATGTATTCATGGATCAGTATCTCTCATAAGGGATTGAATTACCTCTGGTATGCTATTGCAACTGAATTGCTGTGTCGCGGAATTATGTATGTTTGAAAAGTGTGTCACCAACTTGAAAAGTTTGGAAAGCTCTGCCTTAAAGGCTTAATGCAAATGAAATACTTGAAGTGCTAAAAATGGAGGTGCCGGGGAACGATCCCGGGGCCTTGCGCATGCAAAGCGCACGCTCTACCACTGAGCTACACCCCCAAACGACGAGGATGGGATTCGAACCCACGCGTGCAGAGCACAATGGATTAGCAGTCCATCGCCTTAACCACTCGGCCACCTCGTCAGACGAGAGTACGCATGCTAAAAAGACTACAGATTACACTCGAGACAATGTTTGCGCACCAGCTCGCTAGACTGCGAAGTATATTTGCCATTAAGGGGACCATTAAGTGTAAATTATTCATTCAGCTAAATTCTGTGAATGAGCGTTACATTGACTTGGGAGTTTATATCTTTCGATTGGACTTGGCAAAAGTGGTTCAATAGGACTGAAAAACAATATTTACATGCCGTAAGACGTGAATATACATACAAACACAGTTTTTTTTGTTAAATTGCGAATGTATCTTTTAAAGGTCTTTTTTCCACCCGTTCATGTGCCCCAGTGCTGAAAAAATTGGCAGAAATCAAGTGATTATTTAGCGAACGCAAAGCACAAAACTTCAGAGTCCGCCTATGCGTATCACTACTATAAAAGCCCGCGATGTTTGAAACGTCGTTCACATTCCATAAGATGTCTGTCAATTAGACACGGCTGTGTAGTGAAACGCTTGCAACATCAATTGGCCAAAATGTTTTGCGTCTAGTTTAGCAGCACTGCTACAAAACAGTAATGTCGTTCGAATTTTTTGCTAGGAATTGAGGCCAATGTTCTGCTTGAGAAGAAAGTCAAACTTGTTCTCTCACGTCTTGACTTTGAGTACGTCCAGTAATGCCACTAAAATAAGAAGTCTAAAGTCCCTGTGAATAGTTTGATCTGGATTTGCACGGCACTATTCTGCAAATGACGTTTCGGTTGTAAATCATTTAATTATTTCAAATTAGGTCTTCCATCCTGGAGATGTACCTTTCCTGCACAACATGTGGTATTCAATAAGGTATACACCATTCATCATTGTCATACCATATTAATATGAAAAATTTATTTTCAATCACCAAGATAACAACAATTAATCAAGTAAAGATCTACGAAGCTTGATTATTTCTTTCGTGCTCATGCGACGCTTTTTGGGAGTTTTGGATTTTGTCGGGATAGCCTCCTCTTGTTTTACAGACTTTGCTGGTGGATTTACAAGGGGACTCTCCATCAGACTCTTTTTCCTCTTCAAAATTGATCTTTTCTCAACATTTCCTTCCGATACAGCAGACGCATTCGAATCTGGAACTTTGCCGACATTAATATTTTTTTCAACTAACTTTTTCTTTTGGGAGCTGTCAGTTTTCCTTCTCACAGCTAGTTGTCTTTTCTTCTGTACACCTTTCTTGCTTTTGTTATTACTGCGTTCAGTTGATGTACTGGTCCCCGCTTTGCCCTTACTCGCTTGAAGGAAATCGTTTACCTTTTCCTTCTTCGCCTTCACGTCGCTAATGGGACGTACTAAAGCGCCAGGTTTCTGCTTTCGTTTCTGATACTTTTTCAGCTGTTTCATTGTCTGTTTGGTACTGAGAGTCTTTTTGCCAGCATTATATTTTTTACTGATTGTTGGACTCTTCGATTTTTCCACAACTTGACTGATCTTAGAATCAGCCTTATCAGTAGCGTTTTCTTTGCTACCTACCAAAACTTCTGCACCATCCGTTTCATTTTCTGTTATGAAAAGGAATGAAATTTTATAAATGAAATAATTTAAACAATTAAAATTACATACGTTCGCTCTCAACAGTCAGGTAACCTTCGTCTTCTGCCTGTTCCTCTTTCGTAAAAGTAGGGATTGCATTGGAGAATTTCTTGAATTTTGCAATAAAGAAACCATCCATATTATGAGTATGAGGGTACACTCGTTTGGTGAGTTTGAGACTTGGATGATATCGATAATCTCGGTACCTGGTGATAGCATTAAAAATGCCATTATGCTTATTTCTTATGGATGACCAAAAACCTTAAATATTAGTTTTCAAATTCCAACAACAATTAAGTATTTTAATTATAGTTCTCAGATATATTATTGAATTGAGCAGTTATTAAATTTTTACTCTTGTATACTATCTACCAACCTGCTAAAGCCATCACTTCCAAAATTGAGACCAGTGTCAACCAGCTTAACATTTCGTCGTTTCAGAGCATAGTTCACAACATCCTCATTCTCCATAACCTTCCCAATGACATGAAAATAATTAACATAAGGCTTGCTCTAGTGATATCTTTAAGTTTAGTGCAACTCACCAGAACAGAGCAAGTGCAATAGACTATGTAACCACCAGTCTCAGATAATGCACTGCAGGAGTCGATGGCAGAAAGTATTAATTCTTTCTGTTGTAGAAAATATAAATTTTTTATATTTAAAACCAGCACACAGTTTCAGACAACATTCTACATACAAAATGCCTCAATATTCAGAAGATTGTCATATTTCCCACGTATTTTATTATGCCTATTGGTAAATATAATAACTAAACTATCGTCGCTGCATAAACCATTGGGCATAAAGATTTACCATTAGGATGATAAGAATTCTACATTTTATTGAACAATAAATAATATGCTTTGGCAACTACAAAGCATTCTACTATCCACTCGACAAATATTTCTCAAGCAGACTACTTACTGAATATAAAAATGCACAAACCTGCAAATGGGAACAGCGCTTTACATCACCTTCATCTTTGTTAGTTTTCACGGAGGGATCTTTTGAAATCACACCCGTACCACTGCAAGGAGCATCGAGAAGTACTCGCGAGAAGTTTCCCATGATCTGTTACAATCAATTTATGTTTTATTATAAAATAGAACAAACTTCAATGATGGTGAATACAATCTTGTCCTTTACATAGCTAAGATTTTTATGTAATCTGACGAATTAAACACAGAAATCTGCGAGCTATCCGCATTAAGATTATTAATTATATCGCTACCAAGCTTCTCAACACTCAAAATAATCCCAGTTCCATACACATCAAAATATACAGCAATAGCATATGTCATCAGTTTGTTAAAAGGCTTTAGTTTGTATATACTCATTTACTGATATGTACCTAAAACAACAGAAGACATCCTTCTCAACTGCATAAAAAAGTAATTGGATTACAGTAGGGACTAGAACATCTTTCATCATGAAATGATACAGCAAATGTATGCAGGAATTCAATATTTTGGTGCGAGGTGAGAAAGGAATAGGTAAGACACTTGGCAAGCATAAAAATTTAGACACTTCTAATTTACTTCCAGTGCCAATTGGTTGGATCCCCTATTTTACATCGTCAGGTCAGATAATTAAAAAAAAGTACTGTATTACGTACGGTAGGGAATGATCTTGCATCGTAGTTGGAAATTACCGAGTTGCTCACGCCCATTCTATGCAGATTGCCTACAACAGCTCTGATTCTAAGTTTATTGACATCATTAGCAAACACGAATCCTGTGTTTTTCATGAGTTGTGCTAGTAAAAGAAATCGTGCCATGTAAAATGCGGTTCCAAATTTTATCGCTTCTCATCACAAGAACCAACCTATATAGGATGTTTTTCCTCCTGGTGCCGCACACATGTCCAGAATTCGTTCTCCTGGTTGCGGAGCGAGTGCCATGACAGGCAGGAAGCTGGAAGCACCTTGAAGTATATAGTGGCCAGCAAGGTATTCTGGTGTAGCACCTAGGAGTCAAAAGATCGTAAACATATACATACTACTTTTCAATACACATCTTTTACTTGATAAAGACTGTTTCATTTTGGCAACAAATTATCAAATACACAGGAAGCCTGGTCTTCAATAAATTTGGCAAATCCTAAATTTTAACTGCAGATGGGCTTCACATTCATTGATAAAATTAACAAGAAGTTATATATTTGCATGTGCATACATTTCATGTGGTAAGAAGTTTTAATTTCAATTAAAAAAATGAAGGTATCATATCATTTTGTATCACCCAAGTTTCGAGTGGGCCATCAGCCTTTTCAATAAATTACGCAAAAATATAAATTCACTTACCTATAGGTACTGAGGAATCATATACAACAAGCCCCACTTTTGTCCAGTTACCGAGAGGATCCAAATTGACGCCACGCGCGATAAGAGCCTTAAATGCATTCAAGCACCAAGTCAGGTAATGAAGAATTACTAATACCGATTGATAGTAAGGTTAACACTGCTTCAGGAACTCACCCAGAAGTCATCACATTTAATAATGATATTGGAAATTCTCATCATTAGCAGGTTTAGGCATGGGATGTGCCGGGGATACATTTGAAGATTTGAATAATAATATCCATATATCACCTAAAACTAACCAAGTACATTCTGGACTTTTCTAACACGAATAAAGAGTCATCGTGAACTGCTTTATATATTGTTTCACCCCATTTTAGAGACTTGACAAGTTCCCTGAATGTCGCATATTGTCACATATACAGATACTAGTGATCCACAAAAAATATATTAACATTCCATGTTTTAAGTTATTCATTATTTGTTGCACAAGTATACTATTTGGTTGGCAAACAAAATTCTATCCTTTATTTGACAAATATATTTTGATTTACACCAGGCCATGCCAGGTTTAGATCATTTCGAGCGATAATCTAATGAATACCAAGAAGTGTATCTTGGCATTTTTTATGCCGTAAACAACATCAATAATATACGAGATTCTAGTTCACCTGAGCAAGATCTCTTCTTCTGGTCTTCAAGGTGTTGGTTCGAACGGTGATAGGTCGCTGAACCTCGTTAGCCTCCAAAAATTCCACTAACTGATAAGTCGAAAAAAGAAAGCCATTTTATGCATGGAAAACCTTCCACACTATCTACTTTATCATTCCTAACCATTACCATTAACTATAACATAGATTGCCATACCTAGTTATCAAATGTCACATTAAGGCAGTGCTTTCTAAACTGTGTGTGACGACACATTAGTGTGTCACCTGCAGTGCGTAGGTGTGTCGCAGTAAATTATTGGTGCTATTAAAATAATTTATTCCTTGTGAATATTCACAGATTAATACCCACAAATGATATCATGATCTTATTATGCTTAAAAATATATACAAATGAAAGGTTTGATGTTTTGTTATTAAAATGTATTTATGTATCAGTATCTCTCATAAGGGATTGAAATAACCTCTGGTTTGCTATTAAAACTGAATTGCTGTGTCGCGAAATTATGTACGTTGAAAAGTGTGTCACCAACTTGAAAATTTTGGAAAGCTCTGCATTAAGGGAACACAATATTCTCAGATTGAAAATTAGACAGTCAATAGGAACCTATGACCAACTTATCAATTGTAGGCATGGGATGAGAGCCCTAAATGCAGCTAAGCACAGAGAAGTTAATGATCAATTAGTAATATTGAAAGTCAGGTAAACACTGCTTCAGGAACTCACCCAGAAGTCATCACATTTAATAATGAAAATGGAAATTCTCATCATTAGCAGGTTTAGATGAGGGAACACTTGAAGATTCGAATATTAATTTCCATTTATCACCAAAAACTANCTCTCATAAGGGATTGAAATAACCTCTGGTTTGCTATTAAAACTGAATTGCTGTGTCGCGAAATTATGTACGTTTGAAAAGTGTGTCACCAAATTGAAAATTTTGGAAAGTTCTGCATTAAGGGAACACAATATTGTCAGATGGAAAACTAGACAGTCAATAGGAACCTATGATCAACTTATCAATTGTAGGCAGTGATGAGAGCCCTAAATGCAGCTAAGCACAGAGAAGTTAATGATCAATTAGTAATATTGAAAGTCAGGTAAACACTGCTTCAGGAACTCACCCAGAAGTCATCACATTTAATAATGAAAATGGAAATTCTCATCATTAGCAGGTTTAGANGATCCCTTCTCTTAGAAAAATCCGATAAGATAGTGATGATATCCTTGATACGTTGTTGAACCACCTCTAATCCAGCTGCAGGAATGCGTAGGATGCAATTAATAGGAAAACACAACGGCTCATAAAAAAAATATCGATCAACTATTTTTTATCGAACTAGAAGTATCCGAAAAGAACTGTCAGTTTGAATCAATATTGATTACACAAAAGGATATTGTCTTTTTCAATTTCTTGGCCACTAGGCAGCACGAATGATTCGGATTCTTTGATGTTTGTTTGAAGAGAATCTTCCTGCACAGCTCTGTGTATATAAAAATACAATTCAATTCTACTGAACTATTCCCACGCAATATTTTTACAATCATGATCTGTTGATTCATTGAGCATTTGTATTTGTATTATGCTATCAGAAAACTAAGATATAAACAAAAAATCATTACACTGAATCCATTCACAGAATTTAGTATCCTTGACATTCCAATCTTGGAGGAGTATTTTACAGTAGTAAATTATTTTAGTTTAGATAAAAGATAATACAGTAGATTCTCGATATAACGGACCCCGATACAACGGATTTCGGATACAACGGACAAAATCTGCTGGAGTGAATATCTGGTCCGAACGTTTAAAATTTGTTTGGTCCCCTGTTTTCCACATTA
>QXVX01002149.1:0-53724 GCA_013436065.1 Halocynthia aurantium | reverse complement strand
GTTGTTTTATAAGAGAGAGAAAGAGAAAAAGAAAAAAGAAAGGGGGGGGGGGGGGGGGGGCGACTACCAACAGATATGCAGTGTATGCATATTCTATTATGAGAGAACTACAGCAATAGGTGATTTCCAGGTGACTCAGAATAGAAATCAATATAATACACGTCCTTTTTATTGCCATGCCAATTTTAATGGGTCCGTCTCGCTAGCCTTAATTCGTAATCAATAAACGACAAATCGAGAGATTACAAGCGATCGTTCAGATTATAATTGACATAACGTTGTTACAAATCTGAAGTAAGTGCGATTAAGTGATTCTGAATCGTGTAGTGGATACTTATTGCTATATTTCCTAAACCTATAATACTGTACGGTAGTAACGTCCAACTAAAATACTGAATAGTTTTTAAAAATTGCTGTGGTCGACACATTTTTGGATATTTACCGTACAACGGTACAAGGCAATTTATTAATTCGCTTACTAAGACAGGCGAATATTGTGCTATGAATCAATACTGCCCATACGTAAGTTAGACCACAATAAAGTAACTGGTAATCGAAATTAAATCACGTAACTGCATTATGTGTATCGATACATGCTATGAGCTATACAGCATACATACGTGCACGTATGACATTTATGAGTTGACAGTTGCTGAAACTTTATCAAGTTAACACTGAATGAGCTCATAGATCTACAACACCAATGTAATTCAATATCCGAATGTCTTGATAGTTCAATAAACTTAAATATACCTGTGGTTGTTACAAAATACAGAACCTATGCTCAAACAGACACTGCGAACGCGTCATTTGTGACCTTTAGAGGTTGATATTGTAGAGGTAAGAGTCAAAACACATCCGCCATTTTATCAAAAAATATTGGTCAAGCAGACTTCGAGTACTATTATGAAGTGACTAATATAAATACTGTACTTTGAAGGCATATATAGAAGAACTGCACAAGACCTTCTTTATCCTATAACCGTAGAACTGAGGGTGAGTAACAGAAAAAGGCAACGTGTTATGTTGTGCTTCTAGTGCGTGTTTTTTCAGACCATAATAATTTGGATAGCATTGCTAAACCCATGAATTTTAATCATTGGCCGCTGCTATCCTCGATAACTCTTCAAAACTGTATCATTATTATACAGAGCGTATGAATGATCTATGAAATGATTTCAAGCCTGGAATCGATAAGTCATTTTGTAGATTGTTCCGGTATTTCTTCCAGCAGCCAACAATACCCCGATGATTCGACAAAAACCATAACACTATTTTGCTATGTACACGTTTATTATCAACTAAAAAAATACAAAATTTAGCCACTGTACTAGTAGTCATCATCGTTTCGTTTTAGATCGTTTCCTGTTTTGGAATATAACGTTCATTGTTTTTATGCTGAACATCACGCGATTAGGAAAATTTCTTCGAAGTGGTGCAAAGCCGATAAAGAACAGCGGTAGTTTACAATGATGCATTCCCGTGAAATAATCTTCATCGCATAACGTCAGCGAAATACGTAAAATCTCTTCCGTTGGGCCATGAAAATCTGCATTCGTTATGACGGAAGAAAATGAATAATATCATAAAACAATAAACATGCCAAGTCGGCAAATTATATACAATACTAAACGGTTACCTAAGTACAACTCAAGCATTTGGGATCAAGAAATAAATGTGAACTCCTGTAACCTCTTAACCAATCGTAAGTCTCAATTCAATAGTTCATAAAAAGGGGGTAAATCAAAATCACCATAACAGGTTTTAAAATTACCAAACTTTGTACATGTTTTTTTTTCAATTTTTCTCTAATTTTTTCAATTCGTCAAGTCAAATTATACAAACGTAAGCACGAAATCTACCGGAAAATATTCCGCAAGCTAATTAGAAAGTTATAATAATATTAATAAAGTAATTTACGATATCGGAAAAAAATTGGAGCCTGGTAGAATCCCAGGAAACTCATTTCAAATCCTTTTTTAAACTGATTGAAATATAACAACACAAATTTCAAAATCAAATCAAAATAATAATGCCCTGTTGTTCAATCTTTAGCTGGATGAGAGATTGGTATTACGAACGACAAAATGCCGAATAATCGGAAAAATGAAACAACAAAACGTATAAAAATTGTACAAATATGTACAGAAAAAAAGTGGATCAAAAACGGTCCATACAATTAAATAGGGGACACTGACCAAGTCAAACGTTAAGTCTTAAGTGATATCAGGATATTCCGAGTATTGTATGCGCCCTGCGCCCAAACGAGCGCTTGATCAATTTATTAACGGTATTCTTAGAAATGGCAGTCGTGCGTTGGAACGGTCGACTGAGTGGGCGGATTTGCGAATTTCGAAGAAAGCGTTGCCAATTCAAGGTAATGCGACATTTTTCTTTTGAAAAACGCAGAGAAACCGAGAAAAAATTGTAAAACTACACGAAAATTGGTACTTTTCTGAAAAGCTGAGAGAAATTCGCACTTCTCTCTGCAGACGTCTTTTCAAAATGTATGTCGCTCCCTCGTGATTCAGGGATATCAATCATGCCGATAATAAAAGTACTAAAAACCGTGCGAGCGCAGCAGGCCAAAACGTTAGCCAGTACAATGACGTTGGAACAGTACGTAGACGTGTCCCTTACGTCACTTCCGGAAATCGTGATGGCGAATGGCTATTAAAAATTATTGCAATAACCGCTTGCAATGTTTTTTAAAAGTCAAACGGCATGGTCCGATATCGATCAATAAACGATACATCTTACAAAATTTTGGTCATTCATATGAACATGGTTGATAATTTTTTGGTGGTGGGATCGTATTGACTTGGCAGTTCCCGGTCGCTTACAAAAACGAAGCTACGAATTGAAAATTTACAAATCGTCACAAATGAAAATGGAATTGTGAAAAAAAGATGAAATGAATAAGTGAAAAAAAACCGCAAAGGGAATATAAAGGGAAACTTAGTATAGGATACCCGGCATACTATCTGTACTGAAAAGTTTGCTCATGGATAAGTTTTAAAGGCTAAAAAATCTCGGCGGAACTGTTACACCGGTTTTACAGATAGTTTGTCTAAGTGGATGCTAAAGGATCTTAAACTGCTTGCTTCGTATCCATCTGTTCGGGCAAATTACTACTGAACTTTAAATGTGGATGATTACGAACCAAGCACAGAGGAATGTTCGAATGAGTGACGACTCGTAAATAATTCTGTTGATACAACAGAGAAATAAAAATCTCGCGTGAATTCGTGAGAAATGCAGAAAAAAAAAAGTTTATTCGATGCTAATTCATCGAGTGCTCGGGATTATGCCCACCCCAAGGCTGCTGCATGTCGGTGGCAACATTGGGGTAGGTCATCTCGATGAGATCATCGATCTCCTGACTGTATTCCGAGGTTGTAGTACTCGTGGATTGAGTCAGGGTGGCTCTGTGAGCTTGCAGGGGTGCGGGGAAGCCAGCGTTTGAGACTGTTGGTCTCAGTTGCGCCTCTGACATGTATGAAGTGCCAGCAGACAGCTGGGCGGTGAAGGCGTCAATAGCCGTCAGAGGCGAACTATAGGGTCGGGCTTGGGGGAAGCTATGGGTGTACATGAGGGACTGCGCTGGGTTGAACAATGGAGCATTGTAAAAACTCGGGGCATACATAGGGTAATGAGAAGGAAAGGGGTTTGTGGTTATGCATTGGGACGGGCGGGTAGTAGTTGGCAAAGTGCGCTGCTGGGATACATCCGGACCCCAAGCGCGGTGCAAACGTCTACGTTCACTGATGCGCTTTTTCATGAAGTCTTGTAACTAGAATACAAACGAAATAACTCACTTAACTTAACTTAAACACAGTCAAACAAACAAAAATGCTGTATTTATATTTACCTCCTTGAGGCTAAGGGGAAGTAGGGAATGCGCCATCTGATTGATGTTATTTTTGAGAGATGGGTCTGCTCCGGCGTCCAGCAGATCCATAACAATCTGCTTTTGAACTTCTAATGAAACGTCTCGCAGATCTGCGTTCACAACAATAGAAACAACCGGTATAGCCAAATATATATTACTGTTTCCCATATATCTGACATGACCACAATTCAGGGTTACCGTTTGCGGTAAATTCCATAAATAAATTAAATTATCGGAGCTCTATTTTATATAGGAGGAATAGGAGAAATCTTATATTGACCAAACAATCGGATTGCGCGACCTGAAAATATCAATTATTTTCAAGGTCATAACATCATTACGACTCTTTATCTATAATAAGATTCTGCTTGTACACATTTCTGTATTTTCTCACGGTTTATGCGCGATTGTTAAGCTCTTCCCGCTCAATTATCTGATTGTTTACCCACAAAAACATATAACCATGCCATAACGGGGCGAGAATAGCAGCGGCTCAAGAGAAGGAAACCTTCAAGCACTCGTGAAATTTACAGGTTCGATCACTATATATATATCATGTAAATGATGTGTACCAAAAAATACCTAACAACATACCTGTAGCCTTGTGCAGAGCAGTGTTCCCGTTGTAAGCCACTATGTTTATTTTCTCAGCCAAAGCGCCATCTCCTCTTTTCAGTATCGCCTGCACAGCCTTCACGCTTTTACTTGGTATGGCCGCATGTAGCGCGGTCTCTCCAGCACAGTTTTCCTTTAAAAGGTGAAATAATAGAAAATTTCAAAAAGGATGATTGCGCTGTAAGGCTGCAACAGTTGAACTCGCAAACAATCTCATAAATAAATAGGGAAACGCTGAGTTACGTTCCAAATACAACGCGGGAAAGATCAATAAAACCATTTCACAATATAGTGAGGAATTTCCGTGTGGTGTTGTATACAATAATAACAAGGATAAAAGTTATATTTTAAAGAATAATATTCTTCTTTATCACTAAACGAATACGGGAAAAGGAATTTGCATTGAAATAACAAAAAAGAAAATTATTCCGATTTCGTTCCATGTGGAAAATCTTACGTCTCTATATGTCTGTTGCGTCGCTTCGGAGAAGAATACAATAATTAAAATTAAACGAATTCGAGATCTGATACGGGAATGGGCAAGCGTACACCAGGAAATCTATTTCACCATACGGAAAAAATCATTAAGTTGTAGCATTGATTATAAGCGTTGAGAAATCTAACCAAGAGGAAGATTTCAACTTATAAAGACAGATAGCGCCGACACGTGCATTCGCCACATCATTATTTTCAACGCTATCATATTCCAGATATAGAAATGCGATATCTCATATGGTCGAGACGAATTTTCATACGCACAATGATCGAAAGTTAAAATCTTCAGATTTTAATCAGCGACAAGCATTAAACGCAAATTATTTCTAATTATCGAGGCTAGTAGTCATCCCAGTATCTATATGAATGGCAGGATGCAATCAGACAAAACGTAAAAAATTAACTTTACATAATTGTCGGCCTTTGCTTTCTCATTTGAATATGTCATGTCAATTACATATGGCTCTGTTAAGTCAGGTTTCGTTACAACGGCGGCATTCCTTGCTGAGAGCATTTGCATCTCAGTTCAAAGGCGCCTCGGCGGCAAACCGCAAGAAAATGGCATGATATATAACAAAGATTTTCTACCGTTCAGATGTAGATTTGAATACACCGTATTACACGTAATGATTTATAGTAAATTGTTATTTGCAGGAAAACCGACACCGTAACGAGTTTTGGGTGAAATAATGAAGTTAGGCGATTTGATTAAACGACTTCAATGCGATGCAATTTGATTTCTATGTATGCAAAAATACATGAAGAGTGAGCTCAAAAGTTTTATACAATAATAAACGATGTTTTACTTGATGGGCGTGTACAGTTACCGCGCAAGGAAATATTCTTTTTCTTCCAACTAACCGATTACTGATGAAGACGATCGCCCACAAAGAACAACTCAACACCACAAACGAATTTATCCGTAAAAACTGTCAAGAAGTAACTGCGTACGTTGAGCGTATGTAAATGAGGTGTCAAAAGACAAATGTGTCAATCATTAAACAATAACAAAAATGAAATCGCTCGGATTACATCCATTAGTTAGTATAGCAATGCGTCTATATTTGATTTGATCGGTTTTCTAGACAACCAGGATCAGATTGTAAACAGACACCAATAGGCAACCAGAAAATTTATTGTGTTCGCCTGATGTCTTACGGTGCTAATTCCAATATTTGAGTGTACCCAGTTTAAGACCACTTCAAGCATTAACAAAAGGGTAAAAAATGAGCTTATAATATTTCGGAATAAACAGAATCACTCTGCCATGATATTTCCTAATTACACATAGGTAATAACTAGTTCATATTTTGTTTGAAGTTAGAAAGGATATAAATATATAAACCACCGAACAGGTTTGAAGATGCTACGAGCAATAAAGCGATATGCCTGAGGAAATAATCTTTGAATGCGAAAGAATTATCAAGCCAGTTGATGATACTGCACAGTAATCTATACATCCATACAGGATGATGTAATGAAACCGCACAA
Source organism: Halocynthia aurantium (assembly GCA_013436065.1). NCBI lineage: Eukaryota > Metazoa > Chordata > Ascidiacea > Stolidobranchia > Pyuridae > Halocynthia > Halocynthia aurantium. The sequence continues at coordinate 47,231 of QXVX01002149.1, read as the reverse complement.
CCGCAAATGCTATCGGCATATCAGGAACCGAAGTTCCAAGTACTGTACTGCAAATATTATTCGCTTGAGACGTTGTACCGTAATATTAGTAGGCTTTGCGTCAAAGGATATTATAGACGCTATTGATTTGACAAGTGGTACAGTTAGATAATATTTGAACGACGACGCTGGACTATTTGCTGTTATTTATTCGATTATATAACTAAATAAATAGCCCTAATTACCTTGATCAGATTATGCCAATTATTGTACAGTAATGGTAATGACACAAGTAACAAGTAAGTTCGGATTCAGCTAGTACTTACAATGATCCATGGGTCAGCGAGATGAGCCATTAACACTTCGAGCATGCCATTATTTCCGTAGTGCGCAGCCAGATATACTGGTGTTTGTCCTAGAAGAAAACAAGAAAGTATTTTTCATACGATTATTATATATATCTCCATGTAAAATACCACAGATCCAAAGAATCGGAACCAAGTTTCTAGGAACAACTGCAGTATTCGGCATTTATTCGTGAAAATAGTTGCTCAGACTATCGAGACTTTACACTTCCTCAGAATTAATCGACTGTAATTGAAAAAAGGGTATGTCGCTCAGACACCTGACGCAATGCATCCCTACCTAAAATTTACGCTTCGGTCAAAAGAAAATTTCTGCTATAGCAACGTTTAATTTTTACGATTGATTAAAATATCACGGCGACCAAACCTCGCTCGGGCGGAAGGAGCGTGAGGATCCGAGAAATTTTTCCCCACGCGACACATTAGTGTTGCGGCCTGAGCTGGAAAATCATGGAGACCTCAACACTACGGCGCGGAATTTCCATTACTATTACCTTTGTTTATGCGACTCAAGTGAATTTGTATGAGAGAATTTTCCTTCGACCATACTAAAACAAATCACGTGCATACCAAAAGAAAGTCCTTTGCTATTGCTCGAGAAACTTCCATATTTTCGCCCATAGAATAAATAAATAAACAAAGCCACCTACCATTATAGTTTCGCGAGTTGATGCAGTCTGGCAGAGCGGCGCAAAGAAATTCCTGAAGATAATAAAGTTTTTCAATATACAGCATTTGTACAATGGTTTTATAGAAGGAATGTGGAGAACTATACCTACTTTTATTAAGTAAATCATTAGCATACACTAGTGTTTCGAAATACTTGGTAATAGAATATCATTTATAATATATGTTATTGTCATTAGTAGCGAAAGAGAAAATACACACATTCAACTCTCGATTACTATGAATTCGATGTACCGGGTATATGTATATATATATATATATATAGCGTAATGACATCGCGTTATTTACCAATACAATAAGTTCACTTCAAAATTGTATTTCATTTACTACGATCCCCATTCTAAAAGTTGATGTATATAAATAAGTATTGGCTCCATTGGAAATTACTGAATCTTGAAAAGCGAAGCCCTTACCATGATTTTCTTCATCTGTTTTACGTGAGCAAATTCTTTCATTTGATTAAGCTTGTTCACCACACCGTGAAAGAGCATGCTTGGCTGCTGCAATAAAAACAACGTTGATATTAGGCCAAAGTGTAGCGTATTTATGTCCTTGATAGTTTTTTTTACACCGAAATTGCATGCTGAAGTAGTGCTCTCAGCTTCAATACGAAGGAGGCGTATTGTGAATAGGTTTTAATGAATGGAAATACCCTGTACAATTTCTTGTAGGATGCAGGAAAAAGTATGTGTCACGCATAGTAAACAACGGAAGATATAATGAACAATGCGTGGATAGATGAAGCACAATTACCGGCAGACATGCTGGAAAACTTTATGTGTGCGGGTAAAATAGATGAATATCACGCGACTCAATATTACTAGTTTTTTAACTATAGTACGTTGAATGTGGTATTGCGAACGGTTGAACTTGCAGCTAGTACAACATGTCTACACTCAACGTCGTGGATACGATTTTGGAAAGTGCAACTTGAGGTGACACGACAGTAAACGAAACCAGTTATTTTTATCCCATGCTTCATCATCAACGTTAGGACGAAACGACTTTATTTAAAGACCTATGCTCTCTGCAACAGACTATACTATGACACTGAACCATATAATCTACTACGCGCTGTGATAAAAGAACAGCATAAATACCAAGTGGAACATAAAGAGACATTGGAATTTCCATACTTCAATGAGGGTTATTTTACAGTGCTAAAGCACAAACAAACCAGGATTTTATTGTTGGCAGCAGAGAAAGGGCCGCGAGATCAGTGGACCAAACAACATCAATAAACCATATTTTATATAGCGTAATTACCTAATGTCTTTATGGCCATGTAACCGTAAATATTTTCGTGTGGCACGCCAGTTTCGATAGCCCTAACAACCTATTGAATTCTACTTAGGAGAAATGGCTTTCGAAAACGGTTTTATCTTACTCTACTGAGCCGTGCAAATACTGAAATGTTGTACAAACACTTCACCAGACGGCTGTACCTTTGAGTACGACGAACTACAACAATAGTTTCAAATTGTTTCCGTGTGTGTATATTGCGGAGTGTGTGTATAATGCGAAGACTGTAAAAAGTTGCAAAGCATGAAGTACCAAATATGACAGTTTACAGCAATGTTTCATATTTCTTGATAAAATCTCGACTCGCAGAGAGTTGAGTGTACAACGAGGGAATTTTCCTATCATACCTCCCTCGTCGGTTCAAGAGTAGTGGGGAAATTACTAGCGTATATTTCGGAACATTAGTTATTACTTTATTTATTATTTGTGTAGTTATTATTATTTTATCGAATTGCCACTAATCTGGCTGTGCGGTGAACTGCCATTGCTATCGCATCGATTAAAAATAGAGTATAACCAGGACGTTAACAGCTAAAACGTGAAAATGTTAACAGTTGCTAACGTTAGACAAAACGCTTCGCAGAAATGATCTTAACGTTCACATCGTTCTACCGTAATAGCTTCTATCTATCCAGTCCTGCGTTGTTGGAGAATATACCGCTGATATTCTGTCCGCGCCGCAGGTAACACGAAACCTAACCACCCTCGACAGAGTTGATTAGCAGTATAGAAAAACATACTACGGTATTCGAAGTCGGTAAATGTAGATAAAAATCTGTTTGACACGCGACAACATATCGGAGATCGATTCGACAGGTTTACTCCAACAACGTGACAGCAATTCTAAGTACACGTCTTCTTGTGCGCTTATATTGGATGCTTATACAGTATTGGATGCCTATATATGGATTTAACATGCGTATATCCAAAGAAAATGTATATTGTACATACAGTAATAACTGTTTTTTTTATGATAGAAAACAAAAGTTTGTGTTCTCAGAATTCAATCTATATGGTTAGTTATTAAAAAAATATTGACATTTACTCTAGGCAATATTGGTGTGTGTACAACTACATCAAAGCAAGTCGAAGTGAGGAATCTGATACTCAAAAACACTAAAACAAAAGGAACTAACTATCGACGGCAGTATCGCTTGAGAAAACAGAACCTAGGAGACAGTGTAAACACCAGGTAGACAACCGGAAAACAATTCCTTATGTTTTCAACAAACATTTCATTTGCATATAAATTTATCTTCTAATATGTTAGGAGAATGTCGCTTCAAATTTATCCAGTATTCATACATGTAGCACAATATAGTTCAGTAAACAGTACTTATACTATTAAAGTTAACTATTAACTGGAACTTACTTGTACTATCTTTTCCCCTTCTATATATTTTCCCAGTCCATCCAAGTTATCATGTTGGAATGCCCAGTTGATCACATGGTCCAAACTGTCAAAACGCTCTGAAATCAAAATTCAAATCGTTCATAATTTCAAAACATTGAATTCGAATACAAATGCTATCTTTACAACCCTTAATAAAGGCTAAATACAATTTCAGTTATTTTATATTTATATATACATTACACAGTAGAATAATAACGTTACCTTGAAATTCTGAAGAATGCAATATTCTGTTAACGCTGTAGGGCGTATAACGGTGTGAGCTCTGCGGTATGGGTTTTATATCTTGACCCATACGACCATGATGAATTGAGCTCGTACCCTGTTCATATTGTGAGGAGACCCCATGGATTTCAGAACCACCCTCTTCCACTTTCCCTTGTGCCACCCCTGAATGGTGGAGCTGTATTACGCTGTGCGGTGAGGATTGTACTCTTTCAGCTTCTTTCTTACGCTGTGACAAGATGACATCTTATAATATTGGTATTGTTTTGAATAGATCACAAAAGGTTCAGGGAAACTTACTTTGTCATTGCGAATCCTTTGCAGCTTTTCCTTGGCCGTTTCTTTGACTCTGGCCCCAGAATAACATTTTATCGGCTTCATATTCGCTCCTGCAAAATTTTTACGAATAAATTACTCTCCTACATTTTTTGGAGTCTATCCCAATCATTATTAGGATTATTAGACTTTTTTATTTAATCTTGACCAATGAAAATACCTGCAGACATGGATTCACCATCATTCACTTTCGGTTTCTTTCGGCTTTGTCTCGGTTTAGCGGTCCCACTTTTTGGGATAAGGCAGGGATCTATGTTTGGAAAATTCTCAAAGGTCGAATTGCGCAACTTTTGTCTACGTTTTTTCCTGGAAGATATGAGATTCTAGCATTTAGCATATTGAATATTTGTTTTTCCTAAATTTCAAAGGGCGAATTCCAGCAATTTAGCACTTATTTACATGATGCTATTCTTATGTTTTGCTTTCTTTCAATTCACTACACCTACTGATCCATTTAGTTAATCAAATGGCAAATAATCTACATTAACCACTACATAGGTCTTGCCAGTTCACAGTAAGTTGTAATATGATGATACCTTGATAGAACTTTCATCCCATGAGAGAAATGTAATGAAGACTATGAATACATCATTTAAATGAAACATATGGTTCACATTAACACAAAGAGCTCACAGAATGTAGAAGAATTCAAATTTCAGATAGATATTCTTGGGAGTAAACTAACCGTATGGCCGTAGTCTGATTGACATTAGGTTCTTGTGCATTAAAGCCAGACACCGGCAGACCATTGCTGACTGACGCACAGGTATAGTTTTCTTCGCCGGATATCGGCAATTCAAATTGCGATATGTCAGTTAAATCATCCGGGCAACAATCTGAGATATCGCTCACGCTGCTGCTCAAACATTCCAGCTCATCCGGAGTTAACTGTTCGGGATAGTAGTAATCGGTTAGCGGAGGCGGCGCATTTACCGGGAGAATCATGGTTCCGTTATGGCAACACACGGAAGTGGGACTTTCCGGGTTCACGTTATCGCCGAAAATTTGACTACAGGGAGAGATATCGTCATAGCCGTAGAAGGAAGTGTTGCGTGGCGACAAACCAACCCCCGAATCGATGCTGTATGCTGGACTGTGAACACTCGATGTCTGCCAACCAACCATGATATTGAAGAGGAATAGGAAATTCTGCAGCAAATGTACTAAGTTACTCTTAGAAATTTCACAGTAGTGACTGTGTTTATTTATGTTTCGAGAGAGCTGTTTTTATTCGCCTACGAATTTTCAACAGAAACCAAAAAGTAAACGACAACTGTTAGGTTATAAACTCGAATACCTCAAGCATAACACTAAACTTTTTCCGAAACTCTATATCTGTATATATATATATGTTAGTGTACTGAAAGCACTGCAAAAACGGGCGACTAATTCAATGCAACAACGTAAGTTGAATCTTTCTTTTGGTCTGTATATCCGAACGGTATTTCAAACTGATTTATAACTCTCTGCATACTGACACTTCACCTATCGTAGAACGAAAATAAGTAACGTCCTATGTTTGACACTACTTATCTGCTTTTTTACAGTATACCCGCTACCTGTTAGCACAACTGCCAAACAGTGTAAAATGTAAAACACCATTCGTCTTAAGAAAACAAAAAAAATGGAGTGAGAGGTAGAAATGAGCATTTTCACATCTCCCCTAGCTCCTCTCACTGTTACCCGATTGGTCGACTACCTTTTTCCCTCAACGAGAGAAAGACGGCACATCGACTCTCAAATTTGCTAACGTAATCACGAACAAAATCGAATACATCGGATTCAGCTAATATGTTCGAAAATTTATTTCATATCTATTTGCGGCAAGGTGCCTATATGAACTCTGATTACGATTAAATGTGCCAAAATAACCACATACATGCCTATTCTATGAATAAAGTCCAGTACAGTAGTGGCAAACCCGAGATATAACGTAACAATAGCAAGCAATATATAATCGGGCCAACGATGACCAACTAGCGCCATCATGCGGACAAGTCGATGATGCGACAGACCGATTAATTTTTACTGAGAATTTTCTCGAAAAAGCTGTTAAAATTTTGATATTGTTTCATGATGTTACGTTACTGGCATTAAGATTAGCGTTCTAAACCAATATATCCTAAACTCTGATCCGTAACGATGCATGAATCGGAAGATGGTCGGATCCCAGTCTCATTTCTCTGTTTACAGGTCCATCATACTCTTGCGTATTGTCTTTGTAAGAACCATAAAGACTGGAAAATATTTCAGAATCCAATAGATTCGCGATCACCTCGCGAATACTAAAAGAGCATCTGCGAAGTTTTACTTTCAAAATGTCGATCAGCTTTTCGGTATGTTCCTTCTCTTCTGTAATATTGAGTTTAAAGAAGTGTCATCAAAAATATAATATAGCAGTTCTGAATCGAATTAAATACGAGATTCTACGTAGTTAGAGAAAGGTTATTGCACGGTACCAAATTCTGAAGTAAATATATCTGGTACCATCCCATGAACGATGGAAACTGCACTGGAATTTAGCTGGCTTTGCTGAACTACCACGTGATCGATATCGGCAAACCGAATTCCGAGCGAAAGTTCAGGGTAGAGGATATAAAATGTTGGGGTAGTTGTGTTGAGGTACTGAATAAAAAAGTTTATGAATTGGAATTAGTTTGAATTCTTGACTTTACCAAAATGAAATTAGAAATCGTAAAGTAATTACGTGATAACTAACCTCCATTATATCTACGTATCCAAGAGCTCGAATTGTCATCATTGCAGGAAACTGTCCAAATGTGTTGAAATCACCCAACCAGATAACTGGAGCTTCTGCACTCGGAAAATCTAGCAAAAGCTTTTGTTTTGTAGTCTCAATTTCAGTATGGATTTGTATTGCCTGTAGTAACCGACAACGTGTTATGTGTAATACTGTGCAGTAGAGATAGTGGGATAACTATACCCACTTGTGCAACTCTAATCCTTGCAAATTCTTCAGTAGCTCCACTTTCCAGATGACTGTTAAGAAGGATGAATGGATGACATTTCACCCCTTCGCCGATAACCGGACGAAGAACGGACATGTGACACACATTTCCGTCAGTAGTAGTTTGAATGGAACGATGTGATACCAAAGAAAATTTGTTCTTCTTGTAAAAGGTAGCTTCGCCGTTTGGCTACATTTTAAACGTAGTACAGTACACTTTTATAAAATTAGAATATCGTCAAGAATAGTAATTATTTCACTTTCAAGTCCGATAAAAATGTGTTTCAGCTAGTTTCGTCAAACTTTCAGCCCAACAATTTTAGGTAAGGGCAAGATTTTTTGCTCCTATCTACCGTNTTCTTTATGAAGAAACATTGCCTAAGGAGAGCAACGGTATCTGATAATTGAGATTCTCTAGTCAAGAGTTGTAAAAGTACTACTCACCTGTGAGACTCTAGTCTTTATAATTTCTTCAGTACCTCCACTTTCCAGGTGACTGTTAAGAAGGATAAATGGTTGACCCCTCACCCACCTATTGACAAACGATGGTAGAAGATAGGACAGAAACGAGCTCTTTATCGGTCGGAAAACGGACATCTGGCACACATTCCCGTCAGAGGTAGTTTGAATAGAACGATGCGATACGAGAGAAAATTTGTTCTTTTTGAAAAAAGTAGCTTCGCCGTTTGGCTGTTTGAGAAAAATTAAAACGTAGTACACCAATTTTTAAATAGGGATATTGTCAAGAATAGTAATTATTTCAATTCTAAGTCCAATCGGAACTGTTTGGTCGGCTAGTTTGGTCTATCTTAGAAGTTAAGGCAAGAATTTTTGCTTCGATGTGACTACTGCTAGTTATAATTACACTATATTGCTGAACTAACCACATATTGTATTCCTTCTTTCACGTATCTTTTCCAGTATGGAGGAATGTGAGGTGCGAAACCAACTGGTTTGTAGCGTTTTCTCAATGCCTTTTCTATTACCTCATATGTATCATTTTGTACCTTGAGGAAGAAAAGAGTGAAACATCATTTGAATTCATGATTGTAAAACTGTTCCAAATTGAAATTCTAGAGCAGACCTGTACCGATTAGTTTAAATACTGTACTATATATACTGTAAATATAAACAAAATACCTCTTGTAGTGTTACAATATCGGCATCGGTGTCCAGAATATAGTTGATTACTAGCTGTAGTCTGGTTTCGCTATTTAGCAGGTTAAGATCAAATCCACTTGAATTTCTGAAAAAGTCCACGTCGACGTATATCGGAGCAAGTATATTCCAGTCTAATATAGTAACATCGACAAATTCATCCTGAAATAATTGAAAATATTCATGAGGAAACGAACAAAGTCGGAAGAAACTTACACAAAGTAAACTGTATAACACTTACTTCCGAGTTAGTCAGATCAGGCAGTGAACATAAAAACAATGCGAAGGCGATCAAAGTGAATGACCTATAGAGATATAGAAAAAAATGTTCATAAATACTTTATCCATCATGTACGCAGAAAAAAATTAAGTTGAACATCAATACTGTACCTCATGTCTTCAGCAACTTCGAATTATCGGTATCCGGCTCAAGGAATACTATATGGCTATAACAATATCTACAATTGAAAGTTCAATATGGAAATACCTACAGAACAATGTCTGAACACCTTATACAAAAAGTTTTTTTTTATTCGCCCAGAATTTTGAAGGGAACGTTTCAAATAAATAACAGATTCTATCTTAGTTAACCAGTATTTTCGTATTATTTTAACAGCAAAACAGTACGGCGGTAAAGAAAATCTTAATGTAAGCACCAAGCAACATACCATCTCGCCGTCCTGTTGTTTAATCCTACATCACTAATGTAATTCCAACAGAATGAAATTTTTACCTAACTAAATAACAATCATCACAATATCCGTGCCGGAAATTACGAAGCTTCCTGTTATGCAATTAAACAATATTCTCGTTTAGATGTGATCTAACTAAATGTCTGACACAAACAAACTACAGTACAGTACTATAGTGATTTTTATCTCTTTCACGGTGCCAAATATCTGCAAGAGATAAAAACAACTCTCCGCAAAAACGCTCAAAGTACTGTAATCGTATTGTACGGTATTGTGAGTAATCGTAAGTACACACATTTTGGGGACTTTATTAACGTAAGGTGCATCTAGGACTCTAGGTGTTAATGAGATGGCGATTATAAGAGTGAGTGAATAACAACTAAAAGTTTTTCTACAATATACCCGCTTCCTGTTAGCACAACTGCCAAATAGAGTAAAATGTGACATACATTCGTCTTGAGTAAAACAGAAAAAGATGGATGAAGAGGTGATCACGAAAAAGCTCGAATTACAGAAAATACTTGAAAATTCTTTTATTCCATAATTATTAGTTGCATATTGTGATGACTGTCTAGTGCGTCACTACATATCATTATCTAGATAGCCAACTGGATCCCCCGTGCAAACAAGTTGATGATACCGAGAAAATCCCAAATTAATTTTAATTTTTTATATAATTTCGTAATGTTACGTTAGTGGTATTAAGATTAGCATTCTAAACCGATATATCCTAAACTCTGATCCGTAACGTTGCATGAACCGGAAGATGGTCGGATCCCAGTCTCATTTCCCTGTTTACAGGTCCATCATACTCTTGCGTATTGTCTTTGTGAGAACCGTAAAGAGCAGAGAATATTTCGGAATCCAATAGATTCGTGATGACATCGCTAAGACTGAAAACTTGTTTTTTACGAAGTTTTAGGCTCAAAAGTTCGATCAGCTTTTTGGAATGTTCCTTCTCTTCTGTAATATTGAGTTTAAAGAAGTGTAAAAATTAAAATTTGAAATATAAAAATATAAAAAATATATAAACATTAAAAATATAATATAGCAGTTCTGAATCGAATTAAATACCACATTCTACGTAGTTAGAGAAAGGTTATTTATTGTACGGTACCAAATTCTGAAGTAAATATATCTGGTACCATCCCGTCAACGATAGAAATTGCTTTGGAATTTAGCTGACTTTGCTGAACTACCACGTGATCGATATCAGCAAACCTAATCCCGCGCGAAGATGGTAGATCAGGGTAGAGGTTATGGAATGTTGGAGTAGTTGTGTTGAGGTACTGAATAAAAATGTTTATGAATTGGAATTAGTTTGAATTCTTGACTTCGCCAAAATGAAATTAGAAATCGTAAAGTAATAGAGTGGTAACTAACCTCCATCATATCTACGTATCCAAGTGCTCGAATTGTCATCATTCCAGGAAACTTGCCAAATGTGTTCAAATCACCCAACCAGATAACTGGTGCTTCTGCTTTTGGAAAGTCTAGCAAAAGCTTTTGTTTTGTAGTCTCAATTTCTTTATGAAGAAACATTGCCTAAGGAGAGCAACGGTATCTGATAATTGAGATTCTCTAGTCAAGAGTTGTAAAAGTACTACTCACCTGTGAGACTCTAGTCTTTATAATTTCTTCAGTACCTCCACTTTCCAGGTGACTGTTAAGAAGGATAAATGGTTGACCCCTCACCCACCTATTGACAAACGATGGTAGAAGATAGGACAGAAACGAGCTCTTTATCGGTCGGAAAACGGACATCTGGCACACATTCCCGTCAGTGGTAGTTTGAATAGAACGATGCGATACGAGAGAAAATTTGTTCTTTTTGAAAAAAGTAGCTTCGCCGTTTGGCTGTTTGAGAAAAATTAAAACGTAGTACACCAATTTTTAAATAGGGATATTGTCAAGAATAGTAATTATTTCAATTCTAAGTCCAATCGGAACTGTTTGGTCGGCTAGTTTGGTCTATCTTAGAAGTTAAGGCAAGAATTTTTGCTTCGATGTGACTACTGCTAGTTATAATTACACTATATTGCTGAACTAACCACATATTGTATTCCTTCTTTCACGTATCTTTTCCAGTATGGAGGAATGTGAGGTGCGAAACCAACTGGTTTGTAGCGTTTTCTCAATGCCTTTTCTATTACCTCATATGTATCATTTTGTACCTTGAGGAAGAAAAGAGTGAAACATCATTTGAATTCATGATTGTAAAACTGTTCCAAATTGAAATTCTAGAGCAGACCTGTACCGATTAGTTTAAATACTGTACTATATATACTGTAAATATAAACAAAATACCTCTTGTAGTGTTACGATATCGGCATCGGTGTCCAGAATATAGTTGATTACTAGCTGTAGTCTGGTTTCACTATTTAGCAGGTTAAGATCAAATCTACTCGAATTTCTGTAATAGTCCACGTCGACGTATATCGGAGCAAGTATATTCCAGTCTAATATAGTAACATCGACAAATTCATCCTGAAATAATTGAAAATATTCATGAGAAAACGAACAAAGTCGGAAGAAACTTACACAAAGTAAACTGTATAACACTTACTTCCGATTTAGTCAGATCAGGCAGTGAACATAAAAACAATGCGAAGGCGATCAAAGTGAATGACCTATAGAGATATAGAAAAGAAATGTTCATAAATACTTTATCCATCATGTATGCAGAAAAAATTAGGTTGAGCATCAGCACTGCACCTCATGTCTTCAGCAACTTCGAAATATTTCTCTTGCGGTAAATATGTGTATGGTCGAAGTGTTTTTAACGATCGACTTATATAGAAAACCGGACTTAAAAAATAGCTAACAATTGTCAGCAATTGAAAAATAATATGTAAACGAAAAAACGGTGCCCGAGGGCGAAGCAGCTTTGGCCTTTATATTTCTAATCGTTTCCATCCGTCCAGACTTCTATTTTTAATAAATAACAGGTCATATATCTCAGAAAAACGGTATTTTTGTATTATTTTGACACCAAATCAGCACGACAATGAAAACAACCTAATTTCGGCAAAATGTGGCAAAGCGTCTTCATTGCCTTTTACTAAATGTTTTAAAAAAAATCTATTTCACCAAGCTGAGAATCATTACAACAACTACAAATAATCTGCAAATATAGTGGATTAAAGCCTCAAATTTGATATACTACAAATATATGATATGTAACGGCTGTGGTTAGATTTTTCCGGCTCATCACATTAGATTTCCCACTCGCCAGTTTCATTTACCACAATTATTTTCTCAGGAATTTTATTGCCTTTTCTTAGACGAAACGACGGAATCGTGAAAATAACAGAAATACAGATCTTTTTATAGGATTAGCTTTCATTGGTTTTAAGTTTGAGCTCAACCTGCAAAGGCAAATGGTCAGAATCGATACTAAGAACTCGATTTTCGGAAGTTTCAAACATTTTTTTACAGTCAGGAAATCGAATGTGAGATAAAATTTTCGACCTAATCGAGTAACCAACTTTTTCCTCGTAAGATGATGAAAAGCTTCTTTTGAAATAGTTTAGGATTACGTGAGCCACGTGTCCCTCATCGCCTGTAGAAAAACCATGTGATATACTGCATGTAGAAAATTAGTAAAACAAACTGAAAGTGGAGATGGAAGGATCTATGATGATTCTGTTGTTTCGGATCACAGTTGTCAAACAGTTTAGGAATATCAGTTTTGCTTACTGTATTCCGGAGACCAAAGGTCTGGTACAGAGTAGCTGATTGGCGTGATTTTTCCGCAGCCAAATTTAGACTTAAGGAGATCCACGTGGTCAACCGTCCCATTCACATTGTCGAATATCTGCAAGAAATCATGAATGAGCAAAACCCAGCGTAAATACTGAGGAAGTGACTAATTGTAAGTACATACATCTCGGGACACAGGGCTCAATCAGGTATCATTTAGACGGCAATTATAATCTGTAAGAGTGCGGTAATAGCTAATTTTGAGACTTACGTGTTAAGATAACATTCCACCTCTGTGATATGTAGTTAATTCTTTGTCGCTGTAAACAGATGATTAAAACGAAGAGAAAAATGAATGAAGTTTGAATGTAAAATAGGTGCAGCACTGTCCTAAAAAGTGATGTTGGCCGGGCTGTAAGGCATTACTGGCAAAAACAAATGCGACTTTAGTTAAATTATGCGCTCGACATAATGTCCTCTGGTTATATTATGCAATAAAGTTTATATACGACTATAACCATTCGAAATTCATCAAATCTTTGCAACGTCTACCCATATCAGATGAACAATCGGCAACAATCGCACATCTTCCATGAATATTTTTCATCTACTGTAGGAGAAATTAACCTGTTGCAAACTAGGTTCTACTGTTGCGTAACCAGATTCAACATGGCATTTAACTAGAACCACGTAGACAGTAGGCGATGGCCATAACGCAAAAAAAGAGTGGAGAAAATCTTTCTGTAGTTTCAATACACAAATTGCCGCAATGTTGCCATTATTACTGGTTAAGAAATCCTCTTTTCGAGATATACTCAATTTTTTCTTTCCGTACAAAGGCAGCTTGCTTGTACATGTCTCTGAATAAAATGCCGCAAACGTTGTGAAGTAATGTAAAAAAAAAAGATAGAGAAAAAGGCAAGATTTCAACCTGAGAACCTGTGTCAGCCGGAAGCCATTCATTTGACCAATATCCTTCACGATTCGGCCACAAATATATATTTCACATGCATTTTAATATTTATATTTTTAGATCAAACGACAGAATCAGAAATGAATAGCAGCAATTAAGAGTTCAGTTGAGGTCTAGCCTTAGGTTTAGCCTTAACTGATTTTGAGTTTAAGATCAACCTGCAAAGGCAAATGGTCAGAACCGATACGTAGAGCTCGATTCTCGGAAGTTTCAAACCTTTTTTCACCGTCCGGAAATCGAATGTGTGATAAAATGTTTGACTTTATTAAGTAACCAACTATTTCCTCGTAAGATGAAAAGTTCCTTTTAAAATAGTTTGACAGCGCAAGAATTACGTGGGCCACGTGTCCTTCTTCGCCTGTAGAAAAACATGTGATATTCTGCATGTAGAAAATTAGTAAAACAAACTAAAAGTGGAGATGGAAGGTCTATGATGATTCTATTGTTTCGGATTACAGTTGTCAAACAGTTTACGAATATCAGTTTTGCTTACTGTATTCCGGAGACCAAAGGTCTGGTACAAAGTATTTGACTGGAGTGATTTTTCCGCTGCTAAAGTTAGATTTGAGAAGAAGCACGTGGTCAAGTTGGACTCCAGAAGGTAAAAATGTTCCATTCACGTTGTCGAATACCTGCAAGAAATTAAAGGATACGCCCATACAGGAGGCAATTATTATCTGCAAGAGTGAGGTAATGGCTAACTATGAAACTGACGGATTAAGATAACATTACACCTGTGGGATGTGTGGTTCGAATGTAAAATAAGTGCAGGACTAAACTAGAGAGTGACGCTATCTGTAGTTGTCTGTTATAACCAGAGTACATATATACAACTAAAGCCGCATCTAACTTCGTTTCATAGAGCGGAATATTGTATTCGCTAATTACGCTTTAGTTGTATTTATGCCCTCTGGTTATATTATGTAATAAAGTTCATATACGACTATAACAACTTGAAATTCATCAAACCTTTGCAACGTCTAAATATCCTAGTCTATCCACTTCCTCCATTCCAGGACGATTAGGATAGCTATTGAAATCGCCTACCCATATCAGATGGACAATCGCGTTTGGTTCTTTGTCTTTAATATCTCTCATGAGGTTAGCACATCTTTCATCAATATTTTTTATCTAATGAAAGAGAAAAAACAATATAATAGTTGTTGCTTTACTACTTTTTCCCTTATTACAGCTCAGAGCCCTGCATTAACCTGTTCCAATCTCGTAGTGACTATTTCGCAACCCAGTTCTTCTTGTGCCCCACCAGACGACTCCAGGTGACAGTTAACTAGAATCACGTAGACAGAAGGCAATGACCATAACGCAAATAAAGAGCGGAGAAAATCTTTCTGTATTTTCAATACACAAATTGCCGCAATGTTGCCATTATTACTGGTTAAGAAATCCTCTTTTCGGAAAATACTCAATTTTCCTTCCCGTACAAAAACGGCTTGTCCATGTCTCTGAATAAAATACCGCAAACGTTGGGAAGTTTTGTAAAACAAAAAGGTATAGAAAAAGGCAACATTTCAACCTGAGAATCTGTGTCAGCCGGAAGCCATTCATTTGACCAATATCCTTCACGATTTGGGAAAAAACCAGCATAATTTAGGCCGGCTCCATCTTGCAGTTCTTTGCATATTACATCATACTGGTCTTGCTGGATCTTAAGTAGTAAGGTTTTTAGTTTTCCATGTGACATATATTTCTGGTGACTAGCAGAACTTACTTCTTGTAAAGTGATAATATCTGCATCGGAATACACAAGTCTGTCTAAAATGATCATAAGTCGCTTTTCAACGTGCAATAGATTCAAATCAACAATTCCCTTAGATTCATACTGTGATCGATTTATCCATATTGGAGCTAAGATGTTCCAATCGAGGATGCGGAGATAACATGCCTGTAAATAATAACTTCTATGATCATCGGCAATTCAATTGGTGAAATACGTAAACAGTACAGTATAGTCAATTATTGGGATTATGAAAGCATACCTGGTCATGCCGCAACTTTGGAAGCAAGAAATAAGCAACCAGAACTGAAATTAGCAAGCTCGAAGCCAAAACTATTATGTCGAAACTTAACATCGCTGAGAAAAAATTCTAGAAACTATAGAATTTATCGTAATTACTACGTTAGAAAGAATATGCGCCTGCTGTGTGCGTAAAAAATTTATCGATTGCATAACATCCTGAGGGATGGAGATATCGCATATTCACATCACATCACTATTTAGGGCTAGGTTTGCCATCAAATGGAAGTTTATAGTTAACTGCTAAAATTTATTTAAAAAGGAAATTATAATCTTACATACCACATAGTCAGTGTGGGAGTGAGCTTAACAGCGCTAAACAGCATAGTCAATATAACGAACTGATAGATAAGAAATGATATTCTGTACTTTGTTTCATGTTTAATTTCCCTACACAAACATACACGTCGTAGTATATAGTACTTAGAATTGCGCTTTAGAATTTCTCATGCCAACCCCTATACCTCGTCAAATAAGGGGGTTGCAGCAACACTCACCAAGCGCTTTCTCTTTACTAGCACAACCTATACCGCCCTATAAAAATAAATGCATGCTGCAAATATCCTTTAATTAATATCTACAAGGACGTGCCACGTCTCTCAACCCGTTGACAATTTTGGAGACGGCGGAAATTGAGTATTAGATTTCACAGCAATGATGCAGAGTGTTCATACAAATGGTAATCAAAAACAATGTTCTTATATACAATTCCGAGTTGTACAATAAAAATCAGAGGAATCGCGTAACTGTTCATTACCGTGTTTCTCCCTTACACTGTTAATTTATCTACGCCATTAAAAAAATCGAACGATTCTCCCAAAAATTGTGCCATTTATTGGGTATTCTGCTCTAGTCACAGGCTGAATTCGTTCGACGGAGAGAGCGTAGACAGAAACACATGTGTGACAACAATCTACACTACAGGGTGTCTCAAAAGTCTACAATTCTTACTTCTCAGATCACATAATTTTGTGAGCTACAATTAAAAGAAATTTAATCCAACTACGGTAAAATACACACACATACTTTTACACTACATATCCATTAGGCTCTCAAACAACATTACAAGATTCAGCGAAAATTTTCAAGGGAAAGAATATTATTGTCAATCTGCATATATTTTGATCACACTGAGAACTCCAGAACAATCACCTATCAATAGGAATGATTTACAAGCAGATAGAACTGCACTGGATATAGGACTAGTAGCAAAGAACTGCCCAGTCTGTTGCATGTCAATTTTCCTCCATGATTTCACCATACAGTCAGAAGATGCTGTTATTATCACATCATCATTGTCAATAATAGCTGTGACCCGGGAATCGTGCAACGTAATTTTTTTCTTCAATTTTGGAATATGCAAATTACCTGAGGTATCTCCGGCAACATAATTGAGGTGTTCTGTACCAAACATCTTGTTAACAAACAGTGCTGACTGTAAAAATTCACCAGTTTCCATGTGAACCTTCCATTCTGGATGATTCATAACTTCACCATTGTCATTGCAGAATAGAACTCGATCAGTTTCATCTGAAATAAATTTGATCCTTTGTCCAGGCACAGCATTTTTCATATCATCAATTGCGTGAATTAGCTTAGTTCCGCAAGAGAAAGAATATTGTCTGCAATTGCTGTCCACACAGCTGATCCAAAATCTTTCAGGATTCCCAAAGATTTCAAGTAAGGAGATGTTGGTGCGTAAGATGGACATCCTGCGCAGTACTAACAATTTTTCATGCAAATATTCTATGCCCCATACTTGCATCGATCTGTCAAGAGATATGGAAACAAACCTTTTGTCTTTTATCTCACTTAGACCCGTCACACTTCTGCCATGAGCTTTTACTTTGCACAACAAATCGACATCACCACTATCACCATTCAATGACCACAAATAAAGATAACCTGCATTGCATCCGCTTGCAACATAACCTTCCAATGTAACCATGCATGTGACAGCGCCAACATCTCTATAAGTTTCTTTTGTTGGAGACAGTTCCCAAACCTTGATTGTGCCGTCAGCAGAACAAGAGGTTGCTTTACTTTTGCCATAACTTGTTACCTGATTTATTACTTTTGAATGCCCACTTAATATTGCAACTCTGTTACCTATCAGTGGCTTCCATACAGATACAGTAGAATCACTGCTAGCACATGCTATCTGAAAATTTTGCATCTGAACTGTTGCAGACTTTTTCTTTTTAGCCCCTAGCTTTTTTTGCTTATGATCTTCTTCCCATTCCTCAAGGTCAACTTGATCTGCCCAATCCATCACTTCTTCCTCATCATCCATCATATTTATTTCCTCATCTGCACCATCTGCTGTGTCAAATTTGAGAGGATTTGAAGACTCCTCTTCACTTCTGAAAGTAATGTCACAGAAATTTGCTCTAGATCCGGTTCTTATACTTGTGATCTCAACACCCTTATGAGACCATATTCGTACAGAGAAATCTTCCCCGCCAGTTGAAGCGATAGTTCCAGAACGGTAACACACTGATGTCACCCCAGACTCGTGGCCTTTCAGTGTGACCAATGGGATCTTATAATTCTTTTTTTCATCCGATGATAACTCTGGGCATGACCACACTTTCAAGTTTGTGTCATTGGATCCAGTGACAATGTGATCACTTTTATCATTCCATGAGCAACAAGTTATCCAATCCTTATGGGCATGATCTACAGAAGCAAATGGTAAAAGGCCCTTTCGCCACAGCATTGAATCTGTGTTTCTCACATCCCAGTAAACAAGCTTGCCATCTCGTCCTCCAGATACTAACATGCTGCCAGAATAATTAAAGGAAAGACAAGACACCGGACCTTCATGGCTCTGCAACACAATATGGTTAGAAATCAAATGATGTTCTGAGCCATGAATTAATTTGAAATTCCACAACAATATGTCAAAATTATCAGATCCAGCTGCCACCCAGTTATTATTATATGCTACACATAGTACTGTACCGGTGTGTCCAGTCAATGTAGCTACAACCATTTTCGTATCGGGATAGATTGCTTTCACAGTGTGATCTGTGCTTCCGGTTAAAATGACATCATTCACAGCATATTCATCCAAGTCAAACAGACAACCCAAAATACCTCTTTTATTAGGAGACACCCACGATATACAGGTTATAGTGGACTCATGGATCTTTTGAATATAGATGGGATTTGGTAACTTGGTATCAAAGATAGCCAATTGTCCTCCATGATATCCAACACCCAAGAATGAGTTGAGTTCGTTGACTTTACAGCATGTTGCAGATCCGCATTCCTCTGAATCTTGGGGAAGGTACACGGCTTCTTTCAATCCCAAATGTGAATTCCACGCAACTATTTGGGAACAATTATTGTCTGTCCCATCTCCGGCTCCAACAATATAATTACCATCAGGAGAAAACGTGAGACATCGAGGCGTACTGAGAAGCGTTTCACTGAAATTTCCTAACGGAACTCCAGCACCAGCAGCCCATAGACGTATAACAGATTCAAAAACTGAACAAGACGCTATGTAAGTTCCGCATATTGAATACTGAACAGACGATACGGCGTGTTGGTGACCTCGTATAACTGCAATGCGTTTGGATGTTTGAATGTCCCAGATTCTCAGTGAACTGTCCCAGAGCCCAGCTACAACTCTAGGATGATGTGGATGGAAAGCTATACAGTTAGCAGGTGATCCATCAGTCTTTATTTTACCTGCATATGAATTGCCCTTCATATTCCAAATCCCAATCGTTCTGTCGTGAGATGCTGTTACAAAAATTCTCCCGAATGTTCCTTGAGAAAGAGGCTTTACAGCCAGAGCTGTAATTTTCCTGTTGTGAGCAGTAAATGATTTTGTAGAATAGCCATCAATGAAATTCCACATCATGATCATGCCATCGGCAGACGCTGATACCATAATGGTCGCATTGATTAAACAAACAGCCGTCACCTTGTCTCTATGTGCAAACCAAGTATTGATCTCTCTGTTGCTCCCCATCACACCGACTGTTCCCAATTTTGATCCCCAAGCCAGAAGGGATTTCTGATAATTAACGTCAATGGTGATGGGGTCATCCCACCTGCTATCAATTAATGTAGATTTGCAGAGATTGGTGATGTCCGATCTGTTGATGTGTTCCAGAAAGGAACATGTTTGATATTTTTTGTTGCTGTTGAACAAGAATTCTTTGCACACGATATATGGATACGATTGTTCCGGTTGGTTCAGTGCAAACTGGAATAACATTTCGGGATAATAAATGACAACGTGTATGCATGAAGAAAGAAAATTATTCATTTCTTGCCAAGGAAGGAGAATTTTATTCCTTGGTCGCTTGCCTTTACTACGGTGTTTGTGACTAGGACTGTTGTCCAACAAATGATAATAATCAAGCAACTCTGAGCCAATTCCAAGCTTACACACCAAGTGTACAAAATTAAAATCTGTAAGAAGCTGCATGAGGATATGTGTTTGATTTGATTCCACAAGATGATAAGGCAACCTGGATAAAGATCTTGCTGCTATATAGGTATCTTTGTACTCGCTTAAGTAGCTCTCCCTCAATTTCAATGTGAAAAGATCGACGAGAGTTGAGTGAGAAGAAATCCAGAGTTTCTCTGTCATCACATGTTTTTGCACTACTTTTCGATGCACTTCGTGGGACAAAGATAATTCAAATCCGTTGGCGGAAACTGAAGATGCAAGAAAGGTCTTCAGTGCATTTAAAAGACTGGTAAAAACAGCAGAAGGTAACTTCTGAGCATCGTCAATGCATCTAATCGGATGAGATGCTTCTCCATGCACATTTGAATATCTCAAACATAGAGCACTATACAATTCTTTTTCAGATATTTTCCATTTCATTGAGCAATACACAAGGCTGAGAAAATAGGAAACTATACCATGATAATCCTGGAACCTCGATTGAACAACTTCTAATTGCCATTTCAAAACACCTTCCAGGTTGTGTGGCAAGGCTTTCAGGGTGCTCGTTAAAGATTCGAATGTCTCATGCAACCTCATAATCTCACAGACGACACTGAGGTAAAGAGGAGTCGAAGAATCTTGTTTGGATATTAAAAGCCTCATCTGGTTATTGAAACCCGATTCGTCCAATCTTTTCCCATGATTTCCGAGCATAGATCTGACAATTGTCCTTTTATCTTGCGAGCCGAGGTCTGTCATAGAATGAAACGTAACTCTTTCAATGCACTTCAATGCTTTGTGGAATGAACCGGAAGCAAGACAGGTTGCTGCAACCGTCACTCCTTTTACTGAGATTTTTGACAACCAGGAGAGATCAGAAGACAATTCGTCCTGAATTTCGTCCAGTTTATCAATCAACAGTACTATGTTAGGCTTTCTTCCTATTTTCCTCACAACCTCTTCGAGGAGTTTAGGCAACAATGATACCAGACTCCGGTAATCTTGACGTATGTAAAAATCCGATATCCCATAGGTCTTAATGATGAAATTACAAAAACGATGAAGGATGTTGACCACAGACTGAGAATGTGGGATAAGTGGAGAAGTGAAATGGGTGCAAACAATGTTTCGATGAGAGCACATTACCTTATGAAGCTTTGCCATGATAGTCGACGTTCCACTACCTACTTTTCCGACTAATGCTATGATTTTTCCCTCGTCTTGCTTATCCACAGATAATATCTTGCTACAAAGAGAAGCAACAAGTGCAGACCTACCAGCAAATTGATCACAATATTCCGAGGCCAGTCGGACATGCTCATCATCTGTCGCAATGTTTGAGAGCTGCTCGTGAGTGGATTTATTCGATTCCTCATGCTGAAGCTCTACCACAGCATCCCATAGCTTGCTCAAAGCAGCCTCTTGAAACTGCTCAAGATTTTTTAGCTTCATACGACCGTCAACACAGCCATCCCACTCTGCCAGATATCCATCATACACAGTGTGGTCAGAATCGCGTATTTCATCCTTCAAACGAACAAGCTTTTCGAGTTTCTTCGAGTTACATTCATAGATTATTTTTCTCATCTCTTTCGGCACTGTCTGTTTGAGTCCTATAGAATCCCTAAGGAAAAAAAGGCATACCTTTCCCTGGCATGATTTTGCAAATGCGGCTTGGTGTATTTCTAGCTCTGTAATTGACCGACCACTTGGGTAGTTTTCCAACCATTCCCAACCCGGTTCACTATAACCATAATCTGTAGGGATCCAACCGTATCGATCACCCAAGATTCCAAAAAAGATGTCAGATTTCTGCACTTCATCAAGACACATCGCAATGTTTCTTTGAAAATAGGTGTCTTCACCCGGAATACCCCATCTCAAATCTGTTTCAACGATATGCATATTCAGCTTTTTTGCACGTTCTCGAAGTGTTGGGAAAACACAATGCACAAGAGCATCTCTTTCACATTGCATATCCTTGAAAGTGGATGATATGAACACGCGTACCGTTCTCCAAGGTTTTGGCTTGGGCAGACATGCAATGGTGGGAGATGGAACAACTATATCTGTGCCAAGCCCTTCGCTACTTCTCAGATTATATTTCCTGTCTATATTATCGACTGTACGCACTTGGCTATCACCTCCTCCAAGACCAATGTGTCGCAGAATTTGATCGCTGAAACCAGACAATCGCATTATACTTTTATTGTCGCCATCGATACTGATGGTGGATCTTTTTCCAGCCAGATCCACGTCATAGCATTTTACATTCGGGTTTATACTCTCTTTATAGCGTTCCAAAAATATGGAGATTTTCTGATCATCTGTGTTTTCAAGCCCAGAAGACAACAGCAGGAGATTGTCGAACTTACTCCTTACGAGTAGTAACTCGTTAAGGTATTTCATCGGAATGAATCCGTCATTTGACTGAGCCTGTGGCATAAGATTTGCTATTCCCAGGATGCTTGACAAGTTTTCTAAGATTCCACCTTTTTCAAGCTCAACTATCTTATAGCTTTTGCTACTAGAGCAAATGAGAAAGGTAACTGTTTCACAAGAATAAGCGCACATTAATCCAAGCAACACACCAACGTCCAGCAAGGTACGAACAGAGCCAATACCTTTTGCACTTGAGCATTTTTTCTGCATTTGGTACTTCCTTACATCACAAATAACGATCGTGTGGCCTTCTATTGGAGGTACGTTGTGAACTGTAGCGATTTTTACTGCCTCGTTTAAAGCTGAGCGGTATTGACTCACAAGTATTTCATCATAGGCGAAAGGGTTGTTAAATTTTTTGTGTAACTTTTTTTTGAGAGTGCAAAGTGTCTTATCTTCCTCCGTTTTTATTGGATGACTCCCAAATTTCGCTTTCTTCAAGATCCCCCAAGCATGTTTCTGGTTCTTGCCAACAAATGGAGTGCATCCCTCTTTTTTGTACTTCTCCCTCTTCTCGATATCATTCTCCAATTCGTCCAAAATTTCGTATGCTGAAAAAAATCGGAAAGGAAACTGCTTGCTCTTTGATACAGCCCTTTCATTTTTCAGTGTTCTGAGCACCATGGCGTGGTATTTTCCACCAATTCCTGCTTTAATCATGTTCCGAATGTTTCGTAACATCGCCATGAAAGGGAGTTTTCTGTGATCTAAAAGATCCTCCCATGTTTTTGCTTTATTTCCTTTAGCAGACAGTTGAGTTTCCCAGGTTTCCGGAACATTAAGTTTCATTCTTTTCCCTGCTTGATAGGAATCCCATGTACCTTCAAGACCTGCTGCATAAAATGAATCCATAGCATCCGGATATTTTTTACCGAGCAAACACATCACATGGTAAGCTGGTAGCTTTATGTGCAGTTTTCTCACCAAAAATTTCAAAGTATAGCTAGGTAGAACCAATTTAGGAGTTTTTGAATCATCTTCATCTTCATCATTATTCTGTTCAGTTGCTTCTTTCTTTTTCACCATCTTTTTCTTTGCGACCTTTGACTTGTCCTTATTGTATTTTGCGAGTTGGTATTCATCAAAATCTGGGAATTTCGAGACCATGACTTTCCGCAGTGAGGATGGGAGCTTTAGGTTGTATACAGTCTCCCCATCTGCACAGAAACTATGATAAAACTCAACAACCTGAATCCAATCTGACGGCAGTTTAATGCACATTTTATAATATTTCTTCAGATACGGTCGGCATGGCAATAGAGAGCTAGCAACAGAGAGCAAAAAGTTACAGGTAGCTCTGATATTTAGTATTACTCTTGTATACAACGCAACTTTCAAGACAAACTCAGGATCCGTTTGCGCAATTTTACTGCAAAGAGCATGCAAAGTCTGACGTGTTTTGTCCAAGCTGCTGAACCAATTTGGCTTGTTGATCAGTGAAGTGCAAACACAGTCAAGTAAGGAAGCTTTTATCTCATCGTGTGAAGAATGCGATACGGGTTTGGGCTTCATTTCATTTGAAGTTGGGAACTTAATTTCTTGAGGTAACTCTATTTGCCGAAAGTCGTCACCATTAACAGGTTCCACAACAACCTTGGTAAAATTCGACTTTGAGGGAGCATCCTCACCATTGGAAATATGCAAAGCATTGCTTGATGATGGTTGGGAACTCCTCTTTGGGTGGAGAAGGTAATTTTCTGTGCTAACGTAAGGGGATTGTGAAGTTGCTGAAGAAATAATCGAGGCAGGTGTAAGAAGTCTATTTTTCAATGGTCTACTCACAGATGTTTTGACTGAAGTAGTATTGTACGAAACCAACAAGTTGTTTGATAAATCAGCCTTTGTCTTTGTCAACTTTTCAAGCAAAATATTTTCAACAGTATCAAGTTTCTTCGAATCTCCTGCAGATTTGTTGCATACTGTTCGTCTTTCAGTGTTCGCAATGGATTGCGTCAAGTAGCTGAGATTTGTTGGCGGCATGTGTGATTTCAAAACTGAATTTTCTAGCTTGTAACTTGCTTGTGACAAAGCAAAATTATTGAGTCCACATGTCACCAAAATCTGGTTTTCATATTTAGTTTGTTTCAGTGCAGTGTTTTCAAGCAAACATGAGCTGAGTTGATTGTTGCTAAGATTTATAACAACCATTTTTGATTGATCCGATATAATGTCCGGAAAAGTAAGGTTGGTTCTATGGAGTTGATAAAACACATGAAAATACCAATTTGTTTCGGACTTTTCGTCGCAAAATTGCGTGATATTATTTCATTATGTACATTCTGGCTATAAGTTACTTAAACTGCAATAACATTCACAAGAAGCTTCGAATCTTCACGTCTACCCATAAGCACACAACGCTATACAAATATATACAATAGTAACCAACTGCCACAAAATGGCGGATGTTGCTATTGGTTTCATATTTTCTATACAGTATATACATACAGTCTTACAGAGCGACCAGGCCTTGGCCAGGAAACCATTATCGGACTGGGTGGGTGTTGCGTTTATGCGTGAATATTTAGGTAATTTTGAATTTCACACACTTAATTTTATTCATTGAGATCACGATGCGCTGTTATAGCGACCACGTATATCTCGCCACCTTGTGATTATTATGAGCCTACATGAGTGGATATCATTGCTTTAGTTTATTTACAGTACTGTACTTGTTTACTTGAACTCAGAAAAAGAGTTATGCCCAAAATGGAATTCAATAAAAGAGGAACTTTGCTAGCTCTTCTCATATTGCTGAGCATTGGATATATTCTGTATTCTTATGAAAGCAACACAGAAAGGGAGAATTCAAGTGAGTATTGTGGATAATGTAAATGGTAAGACTTTTTCATTGGTAACATTTACAATGTTGTATGATTTTTTACCATACCTGATCAAGTCGATAATCTCCCTTTGAACGATGACATGAAGAAACAGGATAGAACCTTCCTTGGTGAAAGAGATGTGACCAACAAACCTATAATTTCTGACAAAGATGAAGAGCTTATGATTGGACAAGACGTTGTCTATACTGAGGACTATGTGAACGTAGACGGTGTCCGAGTGTTTTACAGGTTTGCCAACAGTTCAATCAAAAATGCACCACAATCACGTTTTTCAATACTTCTTCTTCATGGACAAATATATTCTTCAAACACATGGAAAAGACTTGGGACACTACAGTATCTGTGCAAGTCTGAATATTTTCCTGTTGCTGTGGACCTACCTGGCTACGGCAATACTAAATCACATGACGGAGATAGAGTAAACTTTTTAACGCAATTGATACAAAAATTGAATTTAGTCAGACCGGTCCTGCTCAGCCCTTCAATGAGTGGAATGTATTCTGTACAATATATCATAAAGCGTCCTGAAGACCTCAGAGGTTTCATACCAGTGGCTCCTGTTATGCGTTATTCAAAGAGTGATTTTGCTAAACTGGATTTGCCTACCTTGATATTGTATGGCGATAGCGATTTTCAAGGGCAAAAGACCAGTGAAATTCTGTCAAGCATTCCCGGAAGTAAAATGATTGAGATACCCAGTGCAAAACATGCTGCTTATTTGGATAATCCACAGTTCTTCCATGAATCAATCAAAGTTTTTCTTGATAACATTCATGAAAAGGAAATAAAAACGCAATAATTTATTCATATCCATACCACTGTTTCAATTGCGAGGAGGAATTCGCATTGGTTATTGCACTGTTAGATTTGCTGAATGTGTTAAAGTGAAGTATGTATCTGTATTACCTGGGGTTATGTATACAAGAGTGAAGAGGTATACAAATTATAAAATTCTTCCTTGCAAGTACTATTAACTTTGCTTAGCAAATTTTAACTTTATTGAGGTGTAATTTTATAATATATTTGGGTAATGGATATTACTGTGTTTACAAGATAAGATTATTTACATTTCTCTTGAAAATATTTATTTTATTCTATCTCGATGATGATGATTGGACTATGCTTTTTAATGTTATAACAAATAAACATATGTTTTCAAACAGTAGTAGATGTCATTTTTATTTAACATTTCAGCATATATCGCCCGAGGATGTCGTATAGTGTTATCCCTTCGCAATTTTAGTATTAGCGTCGCGTCGAAAAGGTTCGAAGAGCATTTAAAACTCGAGTACTGTACTGTAAGTAAGCTACAAAACTGACATTACTATCAAGTACAAGAAAGAAAAATGCAAGAACAAGTTATACGGAAAGGTCCTGGGTTCGTCGGGATCAAATTTTGTCAAGAATGGTAATAAGTTTCGTTATTGTACGAAAAACACATTTCAATACGCAGTAGGACAAAATCTATGATGAATTATTTGTCGTTACAGCAACAATATGCTTTACCCGAAAGAAGATAAGCAGAACAAAATTCTTTTGTATTCGGTGAGTTACAACGCATTTAGTAACAAATAGCACCATATAAACTTATATCGGTATTTCCAGTGTCGTAATTGCGATTTTCAAATGGAAGCAGACAACGCTTGTATATACGTTAACAAGATTGTTCATGAGGTCGATGAACTGACACAAATCATAGCAGATGTCGCACAAGACCCTACACTTCCTCGGACAAAGGATCACTCCTGTCCAAAGTAAGAATTTTCCCAAATATACTACAGTATTTTAAATGTAAACGACAATCTCTGTTGTTTGTTGAAGATGCCATCACAAGGAAGCCGTGTTTTTCCAGTCACAGTCTACAAGAGCTGAAGAAGGAATGAGACTTTATTTTGTGTGTACTAACCCTCAGTGTGGCCACCGATGGACTCAGTTATAGTAGATTACAATCTCTCATTGCTCTACAAGCAAGATTGTTTGAATACCCATCACAAGATCCACCTACAAGAAGAAAAAGATGATATTTTGTGACATATGAAACATACATATTGACATTTAACAGAATTTGCCTATAAATTTAAGCTTTTTAAGATTATGGAAACCATATCACATTTCTGTTTCAAAGTTAACAATCTGGAACGGATAATTACCTTGCTTGTACTGCTGACACGGGGGTCCGCATGTCTGTATACCACAAGTGCGCTCCCCTCCCCCCTTCAGGAATAACCTGAACATACATGAATAAACACGAAACCGGTTTCAAGAGTGTAAACTCGATGATCTTTTGCCTATTTGCTAGAGATAGTAGCACAATTTTTAGTTTTCTTCAGCCTTTCAGGTTTTCCTTATTTCAACATGCAATAGTAATAACACAGTTTTTGCCTTGCAAAGTTTGTATTGATGTCGTTTTGACAAAATGCCGGACTGGGGTAAATCAAATACTTTTGGTAATGATCAAAAACATGTTTTTGGCAATGAATCTACAAAAGAAAATGCACTGTAATTCTAGATATGACAATTGTACCCTGTTTGGTATATATCTTGAATGAATTACATAATGAGAATCCCTGATTTGCTATATAATTCTGCAACCAGTACATGTATACTTGGTGTCTCAACATGGTTAGAGTATATAATTTGAAAGAGCATGAGAAGGAGCAAAGATCAAAGCCTCGGCAACTGCTTTTCGCATCACCGGTTATATACAGCGGTGTAAATATGTGTTACAAACAATTCAGGATAACCATGATGGAAGGTTTGCCAGAAAAATATAAGCCAAGAAATTGATCACATGAACTGGTAATGATAAGTACAATATAGGATTCTGTGACGATGTAAGCTTTACCTTAAAAGGATTTAGAACTGAAATGAATTTAGAAAATAATGAATCTTGCTACAGAAAACAAAGGTACTTTTGAATTTGATAAAGATTAGGATGTAAAATTTTCCATTTCAAGGTTTTATGGTTGTCGAAAGCAACGAGTAATGATGAACACATGACTATCTACAGACATAGACAATTGGAGAAAGCAGAAGACTAAACAATGACATCTAATTGCTTGGTTTACAAAAATGCAGAGACCATTCAGTGATCAGTTCCTTTTAGAGAAATGTCACGTTAAAATAAAATATTTAGCCTCAATATTCCCTAATCTTAGGAAAAAAACAAGCATTATGTAGGCAAGAATCGAATACGTCATAACATCTAGCAATCTATAGAACGTGATAAAGAATAAGAAATAAGTTACTTTTGTTTCTAATAGGAAATATCTTAGATGTATAAGTTTGTTGTTAAAAATTGTATTCTTCCTAAAACACATCATATGTCAAGACTATGAATTATACATAACAATCTATAATGGACTGATCTCGCATTCAAATTAAGCACTAATTTATATCACTTCAATTCAGGCTAATCAAATGGTCGCAAAACGCAGTCAAAAATTCCATGTAAACTACATGCTATCATCAACACAAAATCATCTATGGGAGCATGGGCTAACTACTTACATATTGCAGAAATGAAACTATTGTACATAATGGACAGGAATGAATGAACGGCTACTATTGCAATTTAATAATAACAAGCCTTCAAATGAATCAAGCAGCAAATGCTAAAGGCTGACAAGTGTAACGCCACTACGATATTCCTTACTAGTTAATACACATTGTAACAGTGGTAAATTATATACACTAACTTACACAGCGCATGTATGAAAAACCAGCATACCCAATAGTAGCATGGAATTCCAACATCTAACCTACGACAAAAACACTCGCACGATTGTACAGATGTAACAGACTTAAGGAATGAAACAGAGCTTGTGTAGTATTTGGTCCATTATAAACAGATATACAGATGTAATGCCAGATTTAACCAAGTAAAGATGTATTCTCGTTTTCTGCGAAAGAGAGAAATCATCACTCCTTAGGAACACTGATTGTCAAAACTCTTATCAACTTCGACAGGCCTCTTATGTAGATTACTCATTATATGGAATAGAAACATTGACTCGGACCTCGAAAGCATTAAATTAATGTTCATGCATGCCAATAAATAAACGAATATTCTGCTCTTTAACAAAAAATGCGAAAACTTGAGAACAAAAATAAATTATCGCACTGGTTAGGAGAATAAGCAAGGCAGCTGTTACCGACAACATCGCTTCTAATCTAATACGACAAACACGAATAATCTACTACCGCAAAAACACTTCTAAACATATAGGCTAAATGTTCGAATTTGCAGATGGCAGTAGGTAGTGAGTGATGGTACATGAAGAGTTACAAATGGAAAATGAAATAGTTCGTGGATCTGTATGGTTCGGCGGAAGAATTGAAAGTTTTGTACCAAGTACTAAATAATATGGGTAATGCAAGTGGAATAATGTAGTTTCAAGAAGATATAAAGCTTTAGTATTAGACAGATGTTCCATCAGGATCTAAATTTTGCTGCTGCATCTGCATTTCCTCCTGTAAGTGATGGATGAAAAAGGTGAATGAATAAAACCTTCATGATATTGCAGCTAATTATAAATGTTTTCGATACTACAACATTGCTATGGTTTAAATAATAGAGATTAGATCAAAGCAAAAATCTCTGTTCACTGTTAGTTTATCCATAAGCATATTTACTTTCCATTAATTTTCCATATTCCATGTTAGGCAAATGCACAGCAAGCAAATTACATTAAAAAAACAGGCCAAATTTTAAAGCATTTTTAAATCTACATTTCATACCTAGTCCACCTCACTCCTGTAAAGGAAGAATTGGGAGTATTATTACAAACAAATAATCATAGCAATGGCAAATCCTGGAATAGGTGCCCTTTGCTAAGTTGTTACTATTAAGTACTCCCGTACAGTAGACTAATTAAAGGCTTGACTAACGGCCTAAATCTAGTGCAACACAGAGAATTTATGATATACGAGACCGAAATATTTTTCATCAATTTCTATCGACTTTATAATCATATTTATTAATTGATAATGGGTAATTTTGGAATTTGAAACGAATTAGGCCCCTAACAGAGTCTTTGTGATAGCCCAAGATTATTAGATATTACTACTAGTTTTGAAATTAAAATTGCTTTGTTCAGCAACCTACATTAGAATTAATTCTTTCTGACAAAGAGCTCCCATTAATTCTTGTAAATTTTTGTTTTTCAAGTTACCTTTTGAACAGCATCAGGATTAGTCAATTTGCTCTCTAAATCCCCGTTTTTTTCTCGTTCCTGGTTCAGCTGTTCCTGGGTTTGCTTCAAAACAGTTTGGAGTTTAGTCGCAGCTTGTCCCAGGTTTTTAGTCAACATTTTCTCTTTCTCCAAACGTTCCTGCAATTTTAAATGTCAAAATACATCTTAATATAGCAATACAAATCATAGATTATCAATCGACATCAGTACTGGCTGGATAGTCCAACATAATTAAACAGCCAATTAGAAAATTTGGATTGCAGTGATAATAATTAAAATTGAGCTCATGAAATATCTTAAGGAAAATTGGTATGCAGTGCAGTGGTGGAATTTTGCATAACACCAACCACAAAAAAAATTAAGCCTTGCCTTCAACTTAGCCAGTTCATCCTCATAGCCATTTTCCTGTGCAGACTTGTTGGACTGTCAAAAACCATGCAAATGAAAGAAAAATATAAGTGCTGGTGCATGATAAGCGTAGGGTACAATGCAGTCTCATGGCATTCCTGTGCAATCACTGATGCCCGCATGGCATTCAAATGGTAGTGGATTTAATAAGTAAAATATACAAGAGTTGTGTGGTTACTCCATTGCTGGGTCAGATTATAGTGGATGTGGTGGATGAACTGCCACTGTTTTACTTACAACTCTGGGATGTAGATGATACATATTTAATTAAAAATTACCATTAGATATAATAATCATTTAGGATGCTGCCATTCAACACAAAAGCAATATGGCATGGAACCAGGAGAATGCACTGTACTTGTGAAACGGAAGAGGAATAAAAACTATGCATACTATAAACTCATCACAAAGTGTATATTTAGTCCATAGAGAATGATAACATCATTCAGTTGAGCAGAACATAAAATATCATAGAGTGTGATAAATTAGGTAATTAGATAAATTTACATTCCTGCTCAACATGGTTTCGATAGAGACTTAAATTTAGTTAGGATATATGGAACATGGACTAAGTATGCATTCGTAGAAAACTATAGTAAAACTGCAAATTAAATCCATGCATAAAAACAAAAATATAAGTTTTTCAAGAAAAAAGTTTAGTAGAAAGTGAGGAATAACTTAAAGAAATGAAAAGTGAATTGAATGAAGTGTCAAGACAATTTCACCACTGCATTCCCTTCCAGCCTCAACTCTGTACCTCTGCTAATGCCACATGGTCGATAACCAAAAATCCGTCCATGTCCTGCTGCTTCAAGACCGCTTCGGTGTCCGTGCACGCATCTGTGTATTGCACCTGGACGGGAGAGTCAGACTGACATGACACAGTCTTGGTGGGTGTGCCTTCGCATTGTTGGTGCTTGCTGATTTGATGGATTGGGGAAGGTGGTCTTGCATCAGATGGTTCCTCTTGTTGTTCTAAATCGGATTCTGTCAGAAGCACATCGGTTTGAACTGCCTGCTCGATGTGACACTGAGGAATTGGAGATCCATGATAAAGAGGAATGTGATTAAGAGGAAATAATGATGGATGAGAGAAGTGAGAATGATATTAAGATGAGTAGGAAAACAGAAAATATTAGACATGTGATGTAGGTAGCTGAACTGCTGAACGGTAAATGATATTGAACTCTCATTTGAATTTAAATAGCTAATATTATTCTGGCTCGATAATCATAAAGCATTTGAACAATCAATTTCACTAATTCTGTGAAAAATTACAACGTGATTCGTTTCAATTACATGTCATCAGTTCAATTACAAGTCAACAGTCAATTATTAAAAAGTTTAGGCCCGGAGCATTGAAAAACTACCGTCTACTCTATATGATCAACAATACATGCGACAATCAACACAATAGTTTACAAACTTATTTTGTTTGCAAGCCGTTGACAACGCTGATGAGATCACGCTAAAGGCATTTCAGATTTGCATTGGCAAAAGCGCATAACACTACAGTGGGAAATCAATAGAAAGACTTACGCCATCTTCAGCAGTGTTGGACGAAGAGTTCTTAGTCTCTTCAATCTTAGCTTGTAGTTCGGAAATTTCTTTCGTCAGCTGAAAAATCAAGAATTTAGCTGCTGCACGAGAAATCAATATAATTTCTTTCACATTTCTAGCTTCCCCATATCACAAATTCCAATCCAACGTGAAATAAATCAATACCTTCTCAAAACTTTCACCCTTTTCTATCAACTTTTCTTGATATGATGAATTGTCGCTTTGTAATTTCTAAAAAAGAAAATCATAATCAATGTAGCTTATGCTATTTCTAGAAATCAGTTGAAAATCTTGAGTCCTGAAACAAGAACCGTTGTCTTGTAACCACACACCTCTATTTCTTTCTGAAGACTTTCAGCATTCTTATTCGCTTCGGTTGCTTCAAGATAAGCCTCCTCCACCTTCTTTTTCCACACACTTTCTTCTACTTCCACCGAGGACTGAAGTTTATTCAATATTTCTTCCTGAGAGTAAAAGAAATATTATTAACATGGTAGGGTACAGGTACACAGGTAAATCTAACACTGGCATTGCAAATACCAGATACCAGCACTGGTGGTAGTGACCAGACTAGACAGACCAGTTTATTATGTTCGACTCTAGCTGATTTGAAACAGATAATCAGATCAGATAATGATAATGAAAATTTCACACAACTCACAGTTGAATTAAGAATATTTTTATATCTTTCGCAGTCGCTTCTGGCTTTTTCCATTTCTTCTGTAGTGTTTTTGAACATCTCTTCATGCGCAAGTTGGTTTCTGCTCTTTTCTCCTAGAGAAGTTTCAAGTTCCTCAACTTTCCCTCTGAGACTAGAGGCAGTGACTTCTTGATTCTCCAAATCTTTTCTAAGCTGAATAGGGTAAATAAAATATTCAGTTAAGAAATTGCATGGCATTGCACATAGAACCATTGCATTTCAAATAAATTTCCAATCTTAACCTGGGAAGCCTCTTTTTCCAAATCTTCAACCTTTGAATCACTGGTCTGTGCTTCGTTAGAAAACTGTTGAGAAGCTTGAGCAAGGAATGCTTTTACCCATACAGTGAAGTCCTAGTAGGTATATATAATAAATATGTATGATACTAAACATCTATTGTCTTCAACCTCCATTATGCTATCCAATT
The DNA here is from genome assembly GCA_013436065.1 of Halocynthia aurantium. Classification (NCBI taxonomy): domain Eukaryota; kingdom Metazoa; phylum Chordata; class Ascidiacea; order Stolidobranchia; family Pyuridae; genus Halocynthia; species Halocynthia aurantium. The sequence continues at coordinate 13,409 of QXVX01002149.1, read as the reverse complement.
CGCTAATTATTTTCCATACCTTTTCGCTACTTGACACCCCTGGATAACTTGCGGTCAGTATTTCTTTGATATTTGATTCTAGTTCAAGTAATTTCTGCTGTTCATCTTTCTGCAAGGAGACAGCAAGATGAATGGTTAATAATGTCAAAAGATGTGCTGGGGCAGAAAGCAAGAACAAACAGAAAACCTGGGCAGAAGCTATCTTGTCTGGAATGGATTTTTCAAGAGCACTGGCATTGTCCATGGCCGTCCAGCTACGCTTACGCAAATCCTAAGTCAAAAACGTATGAGATAATGTAGACGTGAACGTAGAATGTTTTGTAGAGAGCAATGACCTGCTAGCGTGATTGTTCGACCAGGTCGTAGAATATTTTATATTAGTCCTGGAATAATCTAACTTACATCATTTTTCTTTTTCAATTTTTCAACTTCTTCCTCAAGCTTCTTGGATGCTGCTTTAGCATTTTCTAGATCCTCCTTAATTTTTGTTACTTCATCTTCCTTGTCTTGGGCACTATGAATATAAAATAGAAATTAACAATGAGTAACCGCAGTCAAACCTGTTTTGTCGAGTGATCCAATCGGATCTTTAAGATTTTCCAAATTTCTAAATATTCTTTGATTCGAATCATGGAAGACAAAAGGGTGGAAGTGGTATCGCAGATGTACCTTCGATGAATGCACTACAGGAGGATAAACAAAGCTAGAGAATATTATCGAGCTCGAGCTTATCTGTGATTTGTACGGTAATTTCCTAAAACTTAATTCCCCTGAGGCCAAAAAATTCATAATCAGCAAATAGTAAGAAATTTTTGGCAAAATTCTAACAAGATCATGCCCGGTAAACATAATCTACCCAGTAAACAGGACCATCTGTGAATGTGTGGTCATTTGTAATACAGGTTTCCCTATTTGATATCTTGCACTAGGAACTTGGTTGTTTTCACACAACAGCATCAATAAAGAAACTATGCAAGCTTCGCACTTAAACGAAAGAGAGAAACCATGTCGGGTCACTGTTAACAATATGCAACAGCATTGAAATATAAACATTGTAAACAAGACTCACGACTTTGAGACGGTGTTGGCGTCATCTTTCACGGCCTGGAGTAAACAACAAATAACTTTTTGTTAATTAGCTTAAACTTGTGGTTTCAAACTCATGCAGTAAGGTGAGGAATAAATAAAATATCAGAGGGTGGTAGCTTAAGCAAATGACTAGGCGACAGCTATTCTTTTGTTCAAGCAACTCTTCAGATACTGGTACTGTGTATATTTGTTCTACGTACTTTAGTTAAGCTCTCAATGTGTGAATTCATTTGTTCTGTTTGCGTTTTCAAGGACTCTATCTCTCCAGACAGCTGAACATTTTTCTCTGTTACACCCTTCAAATACAAATATTATCATGAATAAATAGTACTGCAGAAAAGTTACATTATCAAAAACAAGCTCTACCTGATTTTCAGCATCACGATTATTGATGTTATTATGAGATTCCGTTAGCTTTTCCTCGAGTGCTTCTTTTTCCTCCGTGAGTTTTGTCACTTGCAACATCATAGATGAGGTGTGGCTCTGGAAATGGAAATCCATAAATATTAATCTGCACCATCCAGTTGGTTACTAGAGTAGTTACTGAGAAAAGATTAAATCATAATGAACCACTATGAACTTCCAATCATTCTGAATACATTTGTGACAGTCAGTATTGGTATTTGTTAGATTGAAAGGTAAAAATTACCAAATCACCTTTTAATAAGAGACAAAACCAGATTGAATTTGAATAAGTGACATTATAGCACAAACAACTACTATCAGGAAATGGTAGTCAAATCCATGTATTTCAAATTCAATCTTTTAAGCATCACCACTACCACCAAGCAAGGCTAAGCATCTATAAGTGTAACTATAAACCGTAAATATAGAAGAAGAGTAGGACAGGTCCATACAATACCTGATTTGACTGCAGTTCACAATTTACTTTTTGATAATCGAGTTCAAGAGAAGAGAATCGCTTTTGCATTTGCTGCATCTGGATTTGCATTTCCTGTAGCTCATGTGAATATTTCGACTCGTTCTCAGCCTGAGAGCGGCAGATTGGAAAATGTACGCTGTTAACTACAGAAATAGACTACGCAGGCAGGCATGCACTCTACCTAACACCTTAATTTAAATTGTTCAAGTACCACCCAGATATAGTAGAATTTTGAGGTGCATTGAAAAATGTCATCGTGAAGATTGGAACAGCTTTTGGAAAGTAGTCGTCCAGTAATTGTTAGGATTCCAAAATTAGGAAGTAAGGAAAATGAAATTTATAGGGATAGGCTGACACCACAAACTTAACAGCTGTAATATGCTAAGAAGGCAATGCAATGCATATCATAAACTTATTTAATTTATACCAAAATTTTAACCTTTTTATAACAACTTATTATGGCGCAATGGCGAGAAGGTAATCTGCTACTGCATAGAATATTAAATGGCTGCATTCTTTACACCAACTCTCAAGCATGAAAATCTAATATACATTTCTATGGTCATACCTGCTGATGATTTATGTTATCAGCATGTTGGCTCACATCTGCCATTTTTGCTTCGAATTCGTTGCAGGTTCTCTGACTTTCCTGCAACTTAAACTTAGTCTGTTGCAAGTCGGCAGTAGTGCGGGACATTTCACCAGCCCTGAACGACAAAGTTTTGCGTTTAGACTCTGGAATAGGTGGTAAAAAATAAAATGATACAAGAGTAAATAATTACAGAGCGGCATTCTTCTGAATTTCCACCAAATATATCGCATTCTCAGACTTGAGTTTCTCGGCCGTTTTACAGATCTCATCGTAATCGGCAGTTTTCTTCAGTGTTTCCTAGAATAAATTTCAACAGTATTTACATATGACATCGTACCCTACGTTGTAAAATGATCAACAAATAATCTCCAGTATAGCAGCCACAGAATGGGCAAAAGCTAATTCACTCTTCCTACCTTCAGTTGGCTGATCTCAGCACGAGTCTTGCTTTGAAGAGCGACAAACTCCTTCCTGCTTTCCTTTTCTTTTTCCTGCAGAACTTTCTCCAAAGAGGAGAACTTAATTTTTTCAGTATTGAGATCCTGCAAAAGAAATAAAAAACAATTCAAATTTTCATCATGCAGTGCAGTATGATGTTTTCTGTTAAAGTAGTGCATTTTAATCTAGTTACTAGTAGGTATGTTTACCATGAGATTTGTTCAATGTAATATGTAAATAAATTGATCACGACTATCCCCAATGTATACTGTAGAAATTCTAATTAAGACTATAAAATTTGCACTCGTTAGGAAACAGCAATAATGTCTAAATATTTTGTTTGTGTTGAGGATAAGTATTGTATACCTATATGATACACAAATATATTTTTTCATACGCAATTCTTTAATTCACCAAATACTCTAGTTACAAACAAAAGAAGTGCTGCTATTCTGGTAACAATCCCTGAATTTATAAGCTTTTTTAAACTTAGCTTATTATCAACAGTATTTTTGTATCATATAAATATCTGATATACCAATTAATACAACTTGATGATGAACTATACCAGATTTTATAACAAATAAGTGGTTGCAATAGACTCATTAAAGATATAAAAAAATTGCACAGGCAGCCAAGCACAGGATTACCAAGGCGGTACAAACAAATATAATAAATATTTGCACGAGATACCCAAGGACATGATCATCCTGCAGAGAACATTCTACCTATTTATTTTTAGCTGCTCATAAAATGACACAGCCGATTACGGATTAACGAGGTGAGTGTCAAATAAACAAACCTGTGTCAACCCCACAATTCTTTTATCATCCATCTGCTTCACTGAGTGAACCTCGTCGTAGGCTTGTGCTTTCTTGCTCAACTGTTTTTTCGCTTGATCGAGTTGGCTTTGCAGATCTCTGATCTGAAGGACAAGGACAGGTGTTATAAAGAGAAGATTTTGATAAAATTGATCCAGTTAAATATGGTAAGGAAAACTACCTTATTTCCACCACCGACATCAATTCCATACTTCTGTTTGATCACGGTTAGAATGTTTTGCACATCACGTTCACTGAGCAAGGCTTCTCGCAGATTGGTGACCAGGATGTTCTCGACTGCAGCACAAATAGGACATATGTAACTTTAGAACATAAGATCCACACATGGAATGGTATAGTATAATAAAAAAGGATATGGTATATATACCACAAACCTATTCTTGTATTATGGTAACCTAGTTTTTAAACTGTGTACTTCAATTCCTTACATTCAATGTCAGCCTTCTTTTTCTTCTTCTTGGACTTTTCTGGCTCATTCTCAGCCTTGGCATTTTCAGCAACATCATCGCTGAACGAAACCTGAATGAAATACATGCTGGTTACATTCGTTGCACTAGAAATCTCCAACACAAGCATTAGAATAAAAATACTCTTTGCAATAAAAAGACATTAACAATAAATATAACTCATTAGGTATGAGCGGCCAACTCTAATCACTATCTACACAGTGGTAATATAAAGTCTACCGTGGTTTCACACGACACTAGATTATGTTTGATAGTTGATACGACTGATAAGTAATATTGTGATACAACTCTCCATGCATATCCAGTATATCAGCCTTTTCTACTGATTTCTGGTTGTATAAAGTTATTACTAGAAAGCTTCAAAGTAGGCACAAATTCTCCAAGTTTCCCTTCATATAATAGCGTCTATATGACCTATAGGTTTTTATGATTGGGCCATATGCGTAAAGCAGGAAACTATTTGGCTATTATGGGAAGGTGACTGGATTCCCTTATTCAAGTAAGCAAGATGTACTTTAATGTGATGCAATTTAATAATAATGAAAATTTATAGTTAATAAATTTCTAATACTGTAATTATACATTGAGGAGCATTATCGGAGTATTGTATTGAATAATTACATACAGTGCGAGGACGGCTGCTTTCCGTCTTTTTCGGCTCTTGTTTGGCTTGCGGCAAAGGCTTTTGTGGTTTTTCAGCCGTTATCTCCTCAGTTGTCTCGAAAGCAGAATTCTGCGGGGAGTCCTTCTGTAAAAGAGAATCATCAAAGTTTTGTTTTACCGAGAATAGTCACAGGTAAACTAACATGCTGCAGAGTTTCAAGAAGAATGAGCCAATGAGTAAAGGTTATAGAGAAAAAAATTCATCACAAAGCATGAATAACAAAGCTTCAGATAATAGGGTGACATACCGTGCATAAACGGTGTCATAACAAAATAAGAATATTACAAACGCTATCGAATTAAATCACATATTCTATGCTATGACATATTGCGCAGTAATAGTATGGTAATTACATTATTGTCGGCAGATTTCAGAATAGGATGGGAGGGCTTTGGACTATCCTTTGGCTGAGGTGCGGATTCTTGTTTCTTCGTCACCTTTCCTTTCACTTTGGTTTTCACTTCGGTTTTTACAGGTTCTTCAATCACTATTTCCGGGGTTTCCTTGATCTGGACTTCATGCATTGGAGATACCCCAGCATCCATTTTTTCCAGTTTTCCATTTCCTACGTGAGCTGCACATTAAAATTCATCATGAGTAACATCATAATATATTTGATCAGGGCTTTGAATGACTTTCACATTTAGTACTACCTATTTCATGAGCATAAACTTAGAAATACATAAGCAAAGTTACTTACATTAGGTAGTTTGACATTATGTATTACAATGTATATTCAAATAAAGGTTCAGGAATAGAAGACAATGGAATGCAAATGAAACCAAATTCAATTCCGAGTACTTTCGGTCTCATGTTTACTCATATTGTCAGAGTTTAAGAATTATATAACAAGACAGGATGGAAATTAATATGGATGAAATTCAGAATAACTTTGGACTTTGGGTTTCACTTTCATTCTGACAGAAACCTTTGCAGGTATTTTTAAAAGGGAATAAGAATATCATGACATGGTATGCAATTATAATACGATGAACACCGAACTAGTTGCGAAATAACCTTATGATTTCAGTGCAATTGTCAGATAGATTAGGGCTATGCATATACCTTTCTTTTTTTTGAGGTCAAACTTCTTCTTGTATTGATCCCTCTTCTGTTTGTTCTGTTGCGAACGTTGCTTGTCCTCTTTTATCTTCTTCTGCCTTTGCTCCTCCAGCACATCTTCGAAGCTGGTTTCTTTCATGCTAAAATATGAATAAATGAGTCGAATGTATATTGAGGCAAGTGAACAAAAAATTATATAAAGTTCCTACATACCTGACCAACGACACGATGTACATGAGCACGGAGCCAACTATGACCACAATTCCAAAACCAATAAGAGACAACGAGCTAGTATCCAAATCGTACATTTTGGAAGATTTGATCACCAAGGACGTGAAAAAAAATGACACCTCTCGATATTCGGGAGTTTCAAATGGAAGAATACTGACTCGGTAAATTAAGATTAGAGATCCTAAATTAAAAAATAGATATTATTTTAAACTACATTCAATTGATAATTTTCATATCATCACTGAAAGGTAAGCATACCACTGTTAGAGCAGCGACAAAAAGCTGTTTATCAAAACATTCAAGAGAAATAGTATGTGCTCTTAAACAAAGTTATTTTCGAGCTATGGCTTTTATTTAAAGGCTATACAGTAGTAGATTAACCAAATGATAGGAAACTTGACCAGTTCTTTAAATATCTCTAGGACTGCGGCATATAAAAATATAGATTGCTTATTAAATAGCATCTAATTATCGACGACAGCACAAAACTACTGCGCCTTTATTATAAATAGGTGGGCAGGAGATACGTGATTAAAATAACACGACTTCTAATATAACATATCATAAAGTTTGCACCAGTAATCGACAACAAGTAATCATTGATTATACAGAATCGTTACTCATCTAACGCTAACACAAAAATTAGTTAAAACAACACCACTGGCAGCGACGACTGTCTGAAACTCCAGTTTCGATTCGCCAAAATTCCTTAAAACGTTTTAAGCAAATTACGAAATGTTGTTAGTGACTTCGACAAGATTTTCTAACAAACAGACATAAGAACCTTAACCTACCTCTCTGCCAACATGGGCATTAGCTCAACTCCGTAAGACTTAGATTATTGTTATGATGCGTTACACGTCATACCCAGGGTTTTACGTTTCACCGGGTTCTCTTCACGCATCGACGCGAAAGAAAAAAAATTGCCAGGTCGACAACTCTCGATCTCCCGGATGTACCTAGGGGATTTTATTTTTTCCAGTTGAATGCCAGCAATTAGGGCGGAGCAATCTTACTTCGAAAATCTCCCCTTTATTCTAATCTCTGAAAGAACATTGCACTTTATTAATAACAGCCTACTGGCTTATTACACCGCATCCACTCATTATGAATGCAATTTACGATTATGAATTAATTAAGGCAAAATAGATCGTGTAAAGGGGTACCGGTCTTGTACGTCATAGCATAGTGGTCATAGAACGGGATCGAGACAGTTTCTAATACCAAATTCTTACGACCACACTTTCTTCCTACACAAATTCCTACGACTGGTATTTCTGGTACGGAATGAGTTTTCTTCGGTTAAATCAGATTAAATTAATGGAAGTAATCTAATTTTTGTTTTATGTCAGTCATAGAGCACGTATAAGTGTAGAATTTGCAATCATTGCGCGCGGCCGCGAGGGGGGTGTAATAAGCCGTGGGATATCTGAATACACTGAAATTTGATCACCCGCTGGCGAACAGTGACAACGAAAAGCAGTGTGAGCTTAGAAGTATTTGACTGATTGTCTGAGAACAGTGTCGGATTTGTCATTGAATCAATATTAAGTTTGGCACAGTGGTACCGATGTATCCCAGGATAGTGGATGGTAAAAAAACCTTGGGGGAAAAGAGCAGATGAAATCCTAATAAAGGTCGCCTCTAGCGGCCAAAATGAGATCCTGATAAATATATAAAAGCGCCTTTTCGTTCCAAGAAAGTCGTTTGAGCAAACGTGAACGGTGGAATACGTGAACACATAATAAATTTATTATTAATGGTCTCGACTGTAATCTTGACAGATAGATATGAATATTTCTGCAGACAATCTTATTTAAAATATCGATCACCGCAATCAGTGCACGCGCGTATCACGTGATAATCTTTTCAACCGCCAGACAGCCATTCTGCTTGTATTTCTTAAATATAGTTAACCGGTCCTGAGTTTTGAATCTCTTGGCATTTTAATCATGGTGAAACTGTTTGTTGGTAACATTGCTGAAGGAGTAACAAGTGGAGAGCTCCGTGATCATTTTTCAAACTATGGTAACGTTACAGAATGCGATGTTTTGGGCAACTATGGATTTGTACATATGTCAACGGATGGCGAAGCGGAAGATGCTATAAAGTAAATAGCTGAGAATCTATGTTTAACACCGTCACGGTGAAGGTTGGATAGTAAAAGTGGATTTATTTATTTTTTCAGACATATGGATAAGTTCAACGTTGGTGGGCAACAACTGAACGTGGAAAAGAGTAAAAGTAGTGGCAGAGGAGGGGGTGGAGGTGGTGGTGGTGGTGGAAGCCATAGTAATTCTGGAGGAGCGAGAGGAAGGTTAGACAATTAAATGCTTTATTACCAATGAGTCAGTAATACTACAGACCCAAAAATTCTATATTCATTTCATGCAACAAATCTTTTAAACAATTGTTGTATATGAGGTAAACCAATGGAACGTAAAATTCGTTGGCAATTTATTTTTATTGCGTCGGGCTTACGAAATCTTGTACGGTTCAGTGAGTTTGCATATATTACCGATAGAATATAATCTTGTTGAAAACATGAAAATACGTTACATATACTTCCGACTGCACCTTATACACGCTTTCGGAGGTTTTGTCTGATTACGTTATATATTTCGACATGGCCATTTGTTTAACAGGGGTGGAGGTCCACGCAGCGGTAACGGATACGGCAGCAGCGGCGGCGGAGGTGGGTATTCAGCTAATTCCGCTCACGCAAAATCGGCTCGCCGATCAGGTTGCACAAAATTGCACGTAGCCAATTTAGCGGACGGCTTAGAGTCGCGAGATTTGAGAAATCTATTCGAGCGCTACGGAAGCGTCGTTGAGTGCGATATAGTCGAAGATAGAAAAATTGCTTTCGTCCACATCGAAACTACTTGTGCAGAAGCCGCGATCCGTGGCCTTAACGGACGGGATTTTAGAGGAATGCCTTTGAAAGTACAGATGTCTAAGAATCAAAACAATTCTGAATTCTCAGGGGATAGCTATGGCTTTAGAGGTGGTGGAATGGGACGAGGCGGTTTTGAGGGTAGACGTGGTGGGCGGGGCAGGTATCCAAACATGCCGGGAGGTTTTAGAAACATGGGTAGAGGAGGTGGTTATGGGATGGATTATGACGATTTAGAATTCGATGATCTTTTGGATAACGACTTCAACCTTCCTTCGCCCGCTAAAGATCGTTTCGAGCTCTTGGAGCTTCTCGATCAGCGACGACGTCTTGAAGCTCTGGACCCATACGAACGGAGATTGATTGCGTGCCCCGATCCATTTAATCTCCCACCTCCGCCCCCGGAGTATCTGCGTCTATTGCGCGAGCGAGCGATGGTTAAAGCACGGCTTCCACTTCCGCCAGCAACAGGTCCATCCTCTCTCGGTGGACGTGGGGTGCAAGGTCAGCAAAGTTCTGGCTCGCCGAATCCTTCCTTAGCACGCGCTTTGATCGCCAGACGGGCAGCGGCCGTCGCTGCGAACGCAAGGGAAAAATTGCGCTCAGCTGTCGGCCTCGATGGCGACAGAGGCGGTTACATGTATGGAGGGATGGCGAACGATTACTAGAACCACCATCACTTGAACTCGGTTTACTATTGAAAATGAAAACCATTCAAATTGATCAATGATACTTACACAAACGCCAGTTTCCTACACAATTTGGATAGTGTATGATATGTGTTGTTGACCAAAATAACACGAACACTGCTTTAATGAGAACACCTTGATATTTGTTTTGAATATTGCCCTGATTTTACTATGGTTAATTTGTGTACAGCTTTTTATCCAATTAAACATTGTTTAACAATGTGTGTTGTCCTAACTATTAGTAGGTAATAATGTTACTCTTGAATCAAATACAAAAGCAAAGGCAGTCCATTAACAATTATTAGGTATTTCACATTTACTATTTATCATCAGGCAGTTTTCGTAATGTATATTTCACCCGATTGAGGAACAAAATTATATTTTTGATTCCTCCCATCTATGGGACTTGGGGTTATTGTACTCATGAAACAACATGAAAGGGTGTCTACTCAGTGTACGGAATGAGTTGAATGTTATGAGCATCCTCGTTTTTTGCTGATCACATTACGGTTACGGTCGAACCAACTGAATACGAACGAACGCTTGCGGCTACGATAACGGCTCGGCGGCCGAATTACCAGTACTAGACAACGGACCGTATGTGAATGTCATCACTTAAAGATGCGCGCATGAAAAACAAAGGTGAAAGTTTACAAACCATATATCAGATATATTATAATTAAATCGTGACAATCCAGGCCTTTGTTATTCTCAAGCTTACTTTTGTCCACATTGCAATTTAGATAACTGAAATGTGATGTAGCTGTTTAGAAAGTAAAAATTATTAACATGGGCAAAATATATCTATATTGCAAAACAACCTACAACAAAGAAATATAGAATATAACGGAAATATCTCTGCGGTTGTACTATCGAGCAGTACATTATCTCACTATGTTGTAAAACTTCCGTTAATGGGTAAAGTTATAGATGGTTCATGAAGTATATCGAGTTTGAATTAACATTGGAGCCATCGAGAGATCATATACGGTTTAAAATTACTAGTTTACATATTGCATACACATTTTATCACTATAATGTATTTTAGAACAGAAGCAATTTGACATTTGCAACAACGAAAATCTGTCCTTCAAGCTGCCCGTTTGATTAGGTATGTGCTTCTTGTACACATTAAAATAATTATATTTTTGGATCGAAACAGCTATTGCAATGCTTGAGCTATATCATAAATAATATTGTGAATCAAATTTAACCAGGTTGTTGGACTATGTCAAATGTCCTATCCCCATGACTGATGCGAAAGCTCAAATGATGCTGGTTCTGGCAGCCAATCTTGGTGAAATTTCCTCAGTAAGTTCTTAACTTGTAAGGCATCACTTGTAATGGATAGTAAGCTTTACTCTCTATAATTATATAGGCAGTACCTCAACAATATGGGAATCCACTCACGTTCTGGTATAGTCGATCTCATCATTCAAACATGCGAATTTAACCAACTCACTCTTACAGCGTTGCAGTGTTCCATTAAAATCTTTCACATCATTGGACAGCGACACATGAAGAACATCTTTAGTTTGCTGAATCTGTAACAGCATGTTTTGGCTATTATACATTGCTTTTGTATGGAAATAAAACTTGTATACCTTGAATTTGTAAAGGCTTTTATTCGTATGGATTGTTGTGCATCTTGTTGGATCACGGAGGCAGCTTTGGACAAAAATTAGTAGCAGTAAGTTACAGGCAGTAAAGTTTGGAATGAGGTCAGCTATGTAATACAAACAAGCATGTTGAATCTTAAACTTGAGAAAATTTGATTGGAAATGTGAATGGCCCAATCTGTTTTACATTATAAATCACCATTATTAATGCATATGCATATATACAGTAGTTGATACAGATCAAAGACGACTTGAACATTAAGGTCTTCTCCTTAGTTCACTGCACAGTATTCCCTATAAAGTCAGGTGAGACTTAATCATCAGCAGTACCTTTCAGTTTCAAAGTCTTCGTTTGTTTTTATCTGGCTTCTGATCATTAAGTACCAGAAGTAAAACGTGGGGAACTGAAGATCTGCTCCGCTGCGCAGCTGGTGAGATGACGTTGCCTTGATCTCGTCTGGAAATTCTTCCCGCAGGCTCCTCATAATTCGCCTGAAATCAATGATCATTTTTCAAGAGGAGTATTAAAGATTTATTGCTAACAATACAAGTTTTACTACCTGTTAATCAGATACGGCGTGTGCGCAATTTGCCGTCGAATTGTAATCTTGTATCGTTGCTTAAACAGGGTACGAACGAAGTTAAGGGATAGAACATATTCCGCTTGTTTTCTAGCGATGTTGACTGGTTTCTCTCCTGCTTCTGTAAGAGTATTCAACAATTCCGTTCGCAGGTGAGTCGAGGATTTCAAAGGAATCGAAGTTCCAATATATACCGGCGTACGGTGATCAACATCGTAGAAATCTGATCGCAAAAGCTGCAAGACAATGGAACGCGGTAATTATTTTCGTCTTCATACAAAGTAAATTACTTCAATCGTTCAAGGTCACTTACTTTCCGACAAATGTAGAAATCATCGTTTAAATATATGAAATATTCTGATAAACCTTCGATATTATGCAACTGCAGTTCGATTGCATTCGAATTGAACGACGGGAGGTTGCTCGAATTGTGAAATAAAGTGTCGTGATTAACCTGTAAGTAAATAACAATTTCGATCGTCATAAATTTATGATTTAATATGGATAGTAATTCATAATGCTGCATTCCATTTTAATTTTCGGATTGTCTTTATCAAGCCAGACAGGCACTTGTCCGTTTGTGACGATGAAGATCTTCCGAACCCAAGGCGCAAATTTCTCAACAGAACGAAGGGAATATCTATACAAAACAATAATATGTCCATGGCGCTTTATATCATCCCGTTGCAAAATGTTACCTGAGTTGATCATTATCAGCAAAGTAGCTGCTATCTTTATCAATGCTACCGCCTTTCCGGTGAAGATTTCCAATCGTGTGTTCGAGACTCGAAAGAAATTTGGGATCCGATCCATTAACCCATGTATAAACAATATCAATCGCTATCATCTCCCTACCATCATCCAGGTACCTCGACACGACGAACAAAAAAATCTGTAAAGTTATAATGCAACAATCCTGCTTGATTAAAATATATTGCACAGTATTTTAAAGACGGTTAACGAAATACGCACCAGGGCTACAATCGATATACAACGCGGCATTGCGGTGAATAGTTTTAGGTGAACATGTGTACTTATGCTATTTTCGAGTCATGTCTCACTTCCTACATTGACGATAACGAAAACGACCTCAATTCATCAATATTTTCCGGTTAACATTGCTGTACAAAAGTATAAATGTAGTACAGTATAGCCATACCCGACAAATTGTTATCCGGGGTTTTAAGCTTGGAATGTATTTTTTAGAGTACTAAAACCTAAAACGATTCTTGACGGTACATCGTTTTCGAGAAGGTTCTAAGCAGAGAATGATGTTGTTTAGATTACGAAAACGTCTCTTGACGGTATATCGTTATCGCGAATTAGTCTTCGCTTATATAAGTCATTAATTAATGT